>LTAE01002977.1:10902-40150 GCA_001647135.1 Pontederia paniculata | reverse complement strand
GGGGACGGTGCGGGTTTAGGGCACGAATAATTGTGAAGAAGAAGCAGGCGAGTTGGACTTATTTCATTAATTTAGCGGACAAAAATTTACCCGCAAATTACTCGCTATCAGCGGCTAAAAAAATTAGGCACAAATTTACTCGCTACTTGGCCGGAAAAAAGAAATTTAAAAAAAAAATGCGCTAACAAACTTCGCCGCTATTTACTCGGCAAATGCCCGGAAATAGCGGCTATATAGCGGGCAAAAAATTGCCCGCTAATTTTGGCCGCTAAATGGCTGAATTCTTGTAGTGTATGATATTTCAATTTCTTTCTCTTATAATCTAATATCATAGTTTTCTTTTTTTCTTTTATTATTTTTCTCTCCTATAATATCATACTTTCTCTCTCCTTAAATATATTTTTTTCTCTCTCCTATAATATAATTTCATAACTTCTTTTGTCCTCAAATTTTTCATCTTTCTAGTATACTTACTTTCTCTCTTATATAATCTTTTACTTATCTTTCCTTTAAGATAATAACTTTCTCTCTTCTTATTTTTTCTCATTTTCTCTTGATCTAAATTTCACTTTTTTTTTTCACTTTCTCTCATATAATATTATATCTTTTCTCTAATTTTCTCATTTTTTATAAATGATAAAATCAAGTTTATTCTGAATATATTTCGAATCAAACATGATAATATTAGTTTTCTAGAAATATAATTTCAGAATCATTTTCCATAAAATATAATCATTTTAAGGAATATTATATTCTGTCAACCAAACACACCCTAAGTAAAATCAAGATGACCATGATTGTGACGATCTATTCCCCCAGAGGAGAAGAGGGAAGAGGCGACACCTTCTCTCCACCGAACCCATGTCGTACATTTTTTTTGCACAAAAGAAAGAAATCTATTTTTTCTTATAATTTTCGTAATTTTTAATAATAAGGATGAAAAGAAATATTTTATAAGGTTTAAAATTAATGGAAAAAAACTAATTAATTTCTTTTTATAGAGATAAGTTTAAGATTAGATCTATCTAACTTTATAATTTAAGTTTAAGATAAACTTCACGAAGAATTTTCCAGTTATAAAAGTTGTTGAACTTATCTCTAATGTTTTATTTTATTTTTATATTTTTGACATTCTCATTGTCGACTATTGTCAACATTCACTCAACTATATTTTTGACTTAAAACGATTTCTTACTCTTTCATGCACGTCATCTATTTTAAATATATATATTAAGAAGCTGCTACAAAGTAATAAAAAATAAAATAGCAGCCGATTTTTGATGAGGCGTTGTCCTTTTTTATTTTTTTTATAATATCTATTCAAAAGTGGATGATATATTATTTTTTATATTATGTGGAAGAATGAGAGAGTGCACTGACCCAACAAAAATCGCAGTAGCTGATCATGTTTTATATAAAAAGAAGTTGTAGTGTAGTTGAGATCGTCGAAGGACCACTAGTGAAATTAACCTTTTAATTTAAAAAATAAGAAGAAAATAAATAATTCTTACCGGGGGCTTATTTTTCCTATAATTTCCTTTGGGCCAGGCCCATTTAATCGAAGTGCCCCTGTACATTTCTCGTGCTCCGATTGGCTACGTTTACTGACCACAAAACGCCAATCTAAAGTTATTTCATCACCATAACTTTAATATTGATTATACTTTCACGAGTTATTGGCGGTTTCCTGTTCGTAACCCTGCAGCAGAACTGAGCACAAAATAGTTTTGGCAACATTATTTATATTGCTGGATCTTATACCCTTGTTCCTCTCTTTCGCACTTCTCAAAGGCCACACGACAATGGCGGCGGCCACATCCTTCAAGCCTTCTCCCACCTTTCCGGCCTCCGCCTCCAAAGCCCTAAAACCCGCCCCCAAAACCCTAGCTTTCGGGTTGGGCTTCTCCTCCTCGGCCTCCAAATCTCTGGGACACCTCCTCCATGCCGAAGCGGCCGTCGCTCGGCGCGGCGTCGCCGGAGCTGGAGCGCTCGGAGCTCGGATGGTCACGTCCGCGCCGTCGATCATAAAAGCGCCGCTCTCCCTCGACTTCGAAACAAAGGTCTTCAAGAAGGAGAAGGTCACCCTCGCTGGCCACGATGAGGTTTTCTTTCTCTCTTCGCTCGTCGGCTGCTGTCTTTCTATTCTCTTCTCCTCGGAAAATATTGTGTTGTCCGGTGGGGAAAAGATCGATTTTTGGGATGTCTGATGAGTATCGGCTTGCGCAGTATATTGTTCGAGGTGGGAGGGATCTATTCCCGTTGTTGCCCGATGCGTTCAAGGGTATCAAGCAGATTGGGGTAATCGGATGGGGTTCTCAGGTGAGGAATATTGTGACTATGGTCTTCTCATTGTCTGATTGTTATTCTCAGTTACTCTTCTTTTACTGCTTGTTAGCTGATGATAAAATTTGCCTTCTTTTGGGTGTCTCTGTTGCATACAGTTGTCTTCTAGTATTGAATGAAGTAGGGGTTTAAGAACCACAGGTAACGGGGTGCTGATAAGCTTCTTTACCCCTGTATCTTTATTACGAATGTGTGGAGAAGAGGAGACGATTCGTCTATGTCATAAATTATCTTGTGGTCCTACGAAGATTAAAAAAATGTGGAAACATGAGAGAAGACATCTTGTCTCCTATGTCGGGTTTCAGTGACACAGGTTCAAATTGTTGGGTAAAAATGTTGTTACTGCATCCATATAACAAGAGTCCCTTGAATTACCCTACACCACATTCCTGGTTTTGCATGGTGAAGTCTGCGCCATCTTTTGGTCAATGTTGCAACTATAAAGGGGCAATCCTATGGGTTATAAATTAGTTTTCTAACAACAATCATTACTGTATAAGGTTATCCTATATTCATAAGACGGTAAGACCACATTGATCTGGTGCTAGGCTATGTTTTTCTTCTCCTGCTGTTCATTTTTTACTAGCGAGTTTGTCCATTGAGGCAAATATAACTGCACCACAATTTATAAACATTGGTGCTGTTCTTGAGTTGTCATTTACTCAAACTGTAGTCCCATAGCATGTTCATCTTGAGAATAATGGAACTACTCATAAAAATTATCTGGAAGTAAAATGGTGAACTGTTTTCTACTTGATATGAGTTCAATGATTTCAAGCAACTTCTAGGTTGTTATTCTACTCATGCATTTGAAGATTTCTTCTGCAATTCTCAAAACAATATCTTTTAACCTTGTAGTTTGTACAACTCTTCTACTTGATGACAAAGTTTCCTTTCGCTTCAGGGTCCTGCTCAGGCACAGAACTTGAGAGATTCTCTTGTTGCAGCAAATTCAGATATTGTTTTGAAGGTGATAGTGTTTTATTGTTATATTCTTTTATCTTTTTTTGTTTCCTCAAATTTGAAAACCTGTATGGCATAATGCAATTGTGTACTCTCAGAGTCTGTTTGTATAGTTACTTCACTATTCTATTTGGTCACATATTAGGTGAAGTCTTAAGATTTCTGAGTATAATTCTGTTAAAAAAGTATAGCATGTTAGACTGGTAGATCATGTTCTTCATTAAGTTTTTGTTGGTGTCTTATAATGGAGCACTATGTACGCTTTCCAGTTGCCTATGGATTGCTAAAATCTTCTTCCTATTATTAATCCTCTGATCTCCTTAGATGTGCAGTTTTCAAGTCTTCTTACCATTATTGCTTATTTAAGTTGCAAATTTGCAGATAGGTTTGAGAAAAGGATCTCGCTCTTTTGATGAAGCAAGAGCTGCTGGATTTACTGAAGAAACTGGAACTCTGGGTGATATCTGGGAGACAGTTTCGAGCAGTGACCTCCTATTGCTGTTGATTTCTGATGCTGCTCAGGTTATCTGTTAAACTTACAAAATATATAATTTGAATTGTCATGCTATTTTTCTGTTTGTAGATTTTAAATTAATATCCAGTCAACAACAAATACTGAACAAAATAAAGAACTTTGTGTGAATATAAGCGACATGAAGCACTTATTATATTTTCTTGGATAAAAACTTAGATAGTCTACAAGAGTTTACAATTTTTTATATGTTCTGAACTTAGTAATTTTGTATACTGGCTAAAATTTGTTGTGCTTTACAAGTTTTTAACACTTCATTTGTATGTTGGTGCTTTCCTCAGGCGGACAACTACGCGAAAGTGTTTTCCCACATGAAGCCGAACAGCATTCTTGGCCTGTCACATGGTTTTCTTCTGGGGCACTTGCAGTCCCTTGGTCTTGATTTCCCCAAGAACATCAGTGTAATTGCTGTGTGCCCCAAGGGAATGGGTCCATCCGTGAGGAGATTGTATGTTCAGGGGAAAGAGATAAATGGTGCAGGGATTAATTCCAGTTTTGCGGTGCACCAGGTAAATTATGGCCAAGAGCTACATATAGGAGTTAGAGTTGGTTCCCAATGTAGTTGTTTCTTGTTTTATCTGTTGTTTCCATGTGTCCATGAAGTCCAATGTCGTTTCCCATTTTCTTTGTGCCAACAGGATGTTGATGGTCGGGCAACTGATGTTGCTTTGGGGTGGTCAGTTGCTCTAGGATCCCCGTTCACATTTGCTACTACACTAGAACAGGAGTACAAGAGTGACATTTTTGGAGAGCGCGGTTGGCCTGTCACCTAAACTTTGTGTTGTATGTATAACTTATGTTGGTGACTAACTGTGCTCATTGTTATGTAGGCATTTTACTTGGTGCTGTGCATGGAATGGTTGAGTCTCTGTTTAGACGGTACACCGAGAATGGAATGGATGAAAAATTGGCTTATAAAAACACTGTGGAGTGTATCACTGGAATTATATCAAGGACCATTTCTACAAAGGTACATGATAAAATCTGATGTATGATGCTTATTTTATGGGTCTTTACTTAGAATGGATCTTAAAAATCTTGCAGGGCATGTTAGCTGTGTACAATGCTCTATCAGATGAAGGGAAAAAGGAATTTGAGACTGCGTATAGTGCATCTTATTACCCATGCATGGATATATTGTACGAGTGCTATGAGGATGTTGCCTCTGGAAGTGAAATTCGTAGTGTGGTGTTAGCTGGAAGACGCTTCTACGTAAGTTTTTCATTAATGGTTTGCACCATCAATCGTATTGATTAGACTGCTCTTCATCTATTGGGATGTCTGTATAAGTATCCTATGATCCCAGACCGCAAGTGATCCTTGTTATAAGAATTCCTTGTTTTTGTAGTGACAATTTTATACGAATTGGTTTTATTTTGACAGGAAAAGGAGGGTCTCCCTGCTTTCCCAATGGGCAACATTGATCAGACACGGATGTGGAAAGTTGGAGAGCAAGTACGTGCATCCCGACCTGAAGGAGATTTAGGACCCTTGAATCCCTTCACTGCTGGGGTTTATGTGGCATTAATGATGGCTCAGGTATGAAACACATTTTCAATCAACATGCATCTCACATATCAGTTGGAAGGGTTTTTCTTATGGATAGATACTTATAAAAGTATTTATCTTATAAACTTTTGTGCAGATTGAGGTCTTGAGGAAGAAGGGACATTCTTTTTCAGAAATTATTAATGAGAGTCTAATCGAATCTGTTGATTCTCTCAATCCTTTTATGCATGCTCGTGGGGTGTCATTTATGGTGGATAACTGTTCAACGACTGCACGATTGGGATCCAGAAAATGGGCCCCACGGTTTGATTACATTCTCACTCAGCAGGCATTTGTTGCTGCGGACAAGAAGAGCCCCATCAATCAGGACCTCCTCAGCAATTTCTTCTCTGATCCGGTTCATGCTGCCGTTGATGTCTGTGCACAATTGAGGCCGACAGTAGACATATCTGTCCCTCCTGATGCAGATTTTGTGCGCCCAGAATTGCGTCAAGCTAGCAACTGAGATTCTAGTTGAGGTTCTCAGGACGGAGGGGACTTCATGGCAGCCTAAATTTATGAGATGGCCATAATGGTCTCATGAGAGACTAGTTGAGTGATTTGTAGTGAGTGATCTCAGGATTAGAGCTTTCTGAACTTCGAGTTGTATCCTTATTGTAAAACTTCAATAAATTGATGCTTGCGTGTTCCTTCCTCCAAGGCACTACATGATAATATCTTCTAATCTTTCTCTTTGTATTCTGTTCCAGTTCTCGTCGCAGGACAAATATCTGGAACGGGTTGCACTAATTAGTAATTACACGAAGCATGTTTGTTCCTTGTATCCCATTTAATGATCTTAATTTAACTAATTATGCAAGAGATTAAAATGATAACTAAATTAAAAGGTATAATCTTTTACACAAAAATTAGATTAAATCTACAAATAAGAATCAACATTTACCCTAGAAAACAACAGGGAACATTGCTGCAATCACAAAGTTATAATCATTATCTTATTGCATGCACGTTATAGTTTATGCATTGCATTTAATATGTTACGCCTTCATTGTTGCCAAATAAATAAACTGAACAGTCACTATAACATGCTTAATGCCTACTCAATACCTCTATTTGTTGCTTTTACTATTAAACTCGTTTTATCAAATACTTTCTGTCAGCGTTAAACCTTGCATAAGGGTTCGGACGGAGCTTTACTTAACAACTAAGGAGTGAGCAAATACAACAATGTCAATATCAATACGATGACGTCACCTGCGCAGGTTGAGTGAGTACCTTTACATTATTCAAATAAAAATAGGATCGCTATTATTATAAATTACTCGAAAATTTTAATATTATCATCAATATTGAATTATTGTTACATCAAAAATTGGATTAATATAATCAGAGATTAAATGTTCATTTTTTCCAATGGTATCTTTTCAAATTTGAAGAATCACTAAACCATATATCTCATTTTTGAAAAAAAAATAATGTGATGCAGCAGCTCATCATGGATTATAGTATTTTGAATTAATTTTTTACTAATAAAATATTATTTTTTAATTATTTTTCATTTCTCTTGTGCCAAAATTCCGTTCTATTATTACGATAATCACTATTTAACAACAGCAAGTTGACGACCCTCCATACGAGAAGAGTAACCAGAAAGAACACATAAAAAGCAGCAAAAAAATACTTCACCCCGTCCAAAAATAAAGCAGCAAAGAAAATGTACAAACATTGACAAAGCGTACCATCCGTCGGTCCTCTTCCTCCGTCAAATCTACGTCCCCAAAATTAATTTTCGAGCAAATTAGCAGACAAATTAGAAGACCTCCATTGATGCCTCACCAGCAGTTCTTCTTCCACCATTCTTGATCTGGTTTTTCTTTCTTCTTCTTCTCGATCGCAAGTGAGAAGGAGGAAGAAGAAGAGATGTCTCTCAACATGAAGACACTGACGCAGGCGCTGGCGAAGGCGGGCGCCGTGATCGAGAAGACGGTGCAGACCACGGTTCAGGAGGTGACGGGGCCACGGCCGCTGCAGGACTACGACCTCCTCGACCAGGTCGGCTCCGGCGGGCCGGGCTTAGCGTGGCGCATTTTCGCCGCCAGGCCGCGCCCCTCCGCGCCCTCCACCCCCTACCCACTCGTCTCCGTCTGGCTGCTCGACAAGCGCGTCCTCTCCGAGGTCCGCGCCCGCGCCGGCCTCTCCAAGGCCGCCGAGGATGCCTTCCTCGATCTCGTACGCGCTGACGCTGGCCGCCTCCTTCGCATACGCCATCCGGGTGTCCTCCACGTCGTCCAGGCCCTCGACGAGAGCAAAAACGCCATGGCCATGGTCACCGAGCCCGTCTTCGCTTCCGTTGCAAACGCCCTCGGCAACCTGGACAACGTCCCCAAGGTTCCCAAGGAGCTGAAGGGCATGGTATCTCCCTCTCTTCTTTCCACATCTTCCTCCACCTTGTTTAGATCTGGCTCTGGTTTGGGCTTACTGTTGGATTTCCTGGACGATACCAATACTCTTCCTGTCACTGGGATTGAATATGTGCTTTCCTTCTTGTGCAAACTCAATTTGCAGCAGTAAATTAACTAATTGAAGAGTACCTAGAAGTAGCGTGCTAATTGCAATGTCTAGGCACATCATAGAATTGCTGCACGAGAAGAGCGGCATTGATCTGATCTCTATAACCTTGGCCGCAATCTTTATCAGTTTTCTGACAGAATTTTGCATTGTTTGATCGGGGCTAGTGAAGATAATTAATTAGAGGTTGATGAATGATGACTACTTTCTTCAGATTTTTAAAGTCTGATGCTTCTCTAAAATAAAGTATGGAGAACACTACCAGTTTTCATTATCTCAACTTTTTAAAATGGAAGCAGAAGTAAAACAATATGGATCATCCTTTAACTTGATTTAATATTATTTTCTTTTAAAATTATATTTATCTTGATCAAACTTATTCTTGTCAAAGAACTATCTTCTTTGGACTTACAATGCCTTGCATACTCAATTATGTTATCTTTGTCGACTAGTAGTTTTATTGTCTTATTCCAATGTTTGATATGTTCTAGTTGGTATTGTTCATCCAGTTATGTCACTTTTACCAAAAAATAAATTGTCACCAACTGAAAGCAAGCTTCTTTGGATGCTATTCCATAGATGATTTTAAGCTAATTAAACAAAACGGACAACTTTGGGCAGGAAATGGGACTACTGGAGATAAAACATGGTTTGCTTCAGATTGCAGAGACATTGGACTTCCTGCATATTAATGCTCGTCTTGTTCATCGATCTATATCTCCTGAGGTAGGTTAAAGGCTATTCCTTACTTTCACCTCTTGCACTTCCTTCTTGAAGTTATTTTTGTCCTCAAGCTTGTCTTCTATTATATTGGCAACCATGTGTTGCCATTGTTTTTTTTTTCTGTGTACTATTCATTGGACCAGAAGTTTGCAACCAATTAACTCTTAAATCACATGACATGCTATATATATGAAAGAAAAAGAGTAGCTTCACCTAGTACTGTGTGTCTCCCTTTTGTAATTGACAAAAAGCTCAAACTTCTCTACTTCAGTTTCTGGTTAGGAGAGTAGTGTATTTTCTCAGTTGGGTCTCCAATCATGTGTGTTTCTTTGAAGATTCTGCTGCTTACGTGTTCAGGATTCAAAAGTTCTTTTTATTGGTAGGCAAGCTAAGAAATCAGATATGAATTTTGAGAAAGGGTGAGGAACAACTAAGTAGATATAGTTAGAGTTTAAGAGAAATGGGCTGATGGTCTTTAGTGATGTTATTCTACAACTTTTAGTGGTGTATGCACCAGGGATATTTGCACATGGTTGAAAAATCATCTGTTGAAGGATTCCTTCTTGAAAAAATACAATTGTACATCTACACAAATAGATTGAAATAAGAATGATTTTGCTCTTTCCAACTACAGATCAATATGATATTCAAACAGTGTTTCATATCGATATAAAAGTAACTATGTGACGGATTTGTGAAATCATGCTTGAGATACTATGAATGTATAATACTGCACTTGTAACTTTCTTATGGTGTTCCCCAATACGAAGACTAGGCTCATCTTGTTTTGTTGTCTCAGACTGTTTTTATTACTTCATGTGGTGCTTGGAAGCTTGGGGGGTTTGGTTTCTCTGTCTCAATTAACCAGGCTACCGGTGGTTCGACATCTACACAGCCATTTCATTATCCGGTTAGTTACTTAGTTTAACTGTCACAGAAAGTTTTCTGGATACCTTGTATTTGTCACTGTTAATTGGTTTTCTCTGTTAGAAGCCTCATTGCATGCAGATGTACATTCCATTTGTGTAACAACTGTGACTATTGTATTATATTCTGCATGTAGTCTCATAGGTTTTACTAGATACATTTGGGATGGATGACCTTCATTATTACATGTTGTTCGATGTTTTATGAAATCGATTGAATGCATTACTGATTGACTCATTTTATGCAGGAATATGACGTTGAAGACTCTATCTTGCCTCTTCAGCCCTCACTCAATTATACTGCACCTGAGTTAGTCCGCAGCAAAACAACAACAGCTGGATCCTCTTGTGATATGTTCAGCTATGGCTGTCTTACCTATCATTTGATTGCTCGCAAACCCATACTGGACTGCCACAACAATGTTAAGATGGTATGTCTATATCTCTTCTCTAAAGGTATAGAAAATTGCAAGAGATAGTGACCTGCTGGAAAAGAAAGGCTTGGTGGCAATTTTAATCTTCTATGGCTACTAGCAAATGAATCTCTTTAGTCATATTTGGGTAAATTACGCGAACGGTCATCCAACTTTACCCTCTATTCCGTTGCGGTCACTAGACTTCAATTTGTAACGCGACGATCATCCAACCTGGAAAAAATTTCACGCACGGTCATTATGACCGGCTACTGCCGGTTTCTAGGTAACTCAGCGTACGTGAAGGCCACAAAAGCAGCTCCTCTCTCCTCCATGTCGATATAGTTTATTATTATAAGATTTTTTCTCTTTCCTACATGGCAAGAGAGAGAGAGAAGGGGGTGCAGCTACCCCCTCCTATCTTCTCCTTCGTCTCCGGCGATGGAGAAGAGAGGGGGCAGCTGCCCCCCTCTCTTCTCCTTCGTCTCCGGCGAGGGAGAAGAGCTCCTCTCTTCTCCTTCGTCTCTGGCGAGGGAGAAGAGAGGGGGAAGTTGCCCCCTCCTCTCTTCTCCTTCGTCTCCGGCGAGGGAGAAGAGAAGGGGCAGCGAAGGGGGGGGGGGCAGCTGCCCCCTCCTCTCTTCTCCTTTTCCCCCCCTCTCTTCTCCTTCGTCTCCGGCGAGGGAGAAGAGAGGGGCCGCTGCCCTCTCCATAGATAGAGAGAGAGGAGGGTGGGAGGGAGAGAGAGAGGGAGGGAGCGTGAGAGTGACACAGAGAGGACTCACTTCAATTTTTTATTTTTTTTCTAGTAAGATAAATTAATTTAATAAAAAATATTATTTATTGCCATATAAGAGAGAAAAAATCTTATAATATTATGGATCGACGTGGCAGAGAGAGAAATTGTTCTTGTGGATGCCACATAAGCGCGGTAACCTAGAAACTGACGGTAGCCAGTCAGAATGACTGCGAACTAAAATTTTTTCAAGTTGGATGACTGTCCTGTTACAAAGTGAAGTTTAATGACCGAAATGAGAATGCCTGAAAGTTCGATGACCGTTCACGTAATTTATCCGTCATATTTTGGCTAAAGTGATCTTTGAATTATAATTTTTCACCATTATTGTATATTTATATATTTTCTATTGTGATATTGTGGGACTACAATAACTCTTCATTTGCATCTATAGAATGATAGAACTGTGAGCTATACTGATAATGATGTGCAATGTATTAAAATTAGGGTAGATAATTTATATACAGAATTTAAGTTTTCATTTATCTTTTTCTTGTGAAATTTGTGACTTCTATTGTTACACGGTGCAATCTTGCAGTATATGAACACCTTGACATACTTGTCAAGTGAAGCTTTCTCAGTTATTCCTTCAGAGTTGATTGCAGAATTGCAAAGGATGTTGTCAATGGATGAGGGTTCAAGGCCAAGTGCCTCTGGTTTCACAGGTAGAAATGTGATTAGTCACTCAAAATGGCCTTTTGTCTTTGAAATATAATCTTAAACATGAAATTCGGTTTTCATTCTGGATCTACATGTTTAAATTTATATTGGGAGAAGGTTCATAGTTCGTTTTATCTGATTCACCAAGTGCCAACTTTCTAAGTTTATCTGAACGGGCCTAACGACCTTGTCTACACAACATGGGCCACAGATAAACCTCCTGAGAAGGCAAGGTGCTTTGAGGGAGCTGTGAATTGCATGGTGAATAATGATGTCTAATGTATTGTTATTCAATGTTGAAACTTTTATTGACATTGTTACTCTTCTTGGATTATGTTTTATTATGACATCGGCAATTTTCCCCTGTAAGTTTCTGTCTGTTGTTATCTTTTAATAATATTATTTTACTTGTATTTCCAGGTTCCTCTTTTTTCAGAGATGACACTCGATTGCGTGCGCTTCGTTTCCTCGATCACATGCTTGTATGACTTGGTGCCATTAAATACTTTAGCTCATATTTTAGAGAAATTAGAAGGGCAAATTCTGTGCACTGAACCTCTGTGGTATAACCAGTATGTAGGGGAGGGTAGGTACATATGTACGTGGCCTTCCCCTGCTTTTGCACATAGGCTATTTTCAGTTTCGAACCTGTGACCCTCTTGGTCATCAAAGAACCAACTTAGCTTTTGCATAAATGGTCAACTTCACTTTTAAGATCTAAGCATATCATTTTCACCATTTGCAGGAAAGGGACAATATGCAGAAATCCGAGTTTCTCAAGGCATTGTCAGACATGTGGAAAGATTTTGATTCTCGTGTATTGCGGTATAAGGTTTGAGCCATATACTTTAGAACTATTGAAGAAAGTAGGACCTGTGCTCATACTTTTTGTTTTGCATGTTTCTTTTTTGTGAGAATTTGCATATCTTATTGTTAAGTCAAATTTTTTATTCCTCTCAAAAAATGTCTTATTTGTTATCACTTAAATGTTATATCATTGTTTTGTTATAACTTAAATGCTCTATGATTTTTGTTAGTTTGACAGACAGCTGTGCAGTCTTTTACGGAGATAATATTGTGCTTGTTCGGAATTCTCTCAGTCTCTCTCTCTCAGTGTCACTTTATCTCTCTCTCTCTCTCTCTATATATATATATATATGTATATGTATATATATATATATGTATATATATATATATTTACACAATTACACCTATATGTGATCATAGGTGTGTGGATCATTGTTTTCACTGGGTAATCTTTTCATCTTAAGAATGTTCTTCTTACAGCAGGAGTAAGCATTTGTTTCTCATTGGCTTCGTCATCTGTTCTTGTTTAGGTCCTAACTTTTGAAATATAATTTTCCTTCATGTGCATCTCTACAGTCTCTATCTGCCTAAAATTTGATCTCAGTGACAAATTCTAGATCCCTTTCAGAAAAAAACAGCAAATTCTAGATGATTTCAACTTGGCTTATCAACGAATAAAACTGATATTCCATTTCATGTAGTTTGCTGAAGAAATTAAGTATAAATGGCATACAACATTCAGCATTCTGTTTCTTTGCCATCACTTTATTTTGAACAGCATATGGGGGCAATGCTGACTGATATGAGCTTGGTAGTTGATACTGAATTCTATCACCCAAAACTGTCTACTACTTTATCTCCTTGGATAAAAAAAAAGCAAAAGCTTATCTACGATATTAATTGTATGAGCAATTTCATACAATTTTTATTCTGGTGCAAAGATAGTAAAAAATTTGTTTGTAAAAGCAAGTCACTTTATATATATAAGTAAATGACCTTTGCAAAACCCGAAATGTGTTGTGAGATTTTCTTTACCTCAAGAAGTTTCATTCTTTTGGTTACTTGAAGCTCTACTTAAATTGTCTTTCGTTTTGCATGAAGGTTCTCCCGCCTCTTTGTGCTGAGCTGCGAAATATGGTAATGCAACCGATGATTTTACCAATGGTTCTTACAATAGCTGAGTCTCAGGTAAAATCAGCTTTACTTTGTTTTTTGAATTTATACTGTTTAATATCAATGGCCATTTCATTTTTTTTTACTAATTTCTACATCTTGGTTTTGGCAAATTCTTTACTCGCAGGCAAAAACTTTTCCAATTATTTTGATCTACTCTGCTTTTTGTCAATCTAAATATCCCATCAATCATACAATCGTGTGGTCTTATTTCTCTATGTTGTGCAAAAGTTAATAAAATTAATTTATTTAGCTATGTGAAAGCCACACATAAATATGTATTTACATCATTACGACTTGAAGGTATATGTAAATCACTGTATTTTTTGTAGGATAAAAATGATTTTGAGCTTTCAACACTACCTGCATTAGTTCCAGTGCTAAGTTCTGCATCAGGAGAAACACTTCTTCTACTTGTGAAGCATGCAGAGCTTATTATTAACAAGGTACTTGAAGTTTCTGGTACTGGACACAACTTTTTCCCCCATTTGTGTAGTTTACACGGTTTCTTCTTGTGCTTTCTAGTTTTAACAAATATGATTTAAACATTTTCTCTTGTATTCTGGTTCTTTTGATTCACCTTTTTCCTTGTAAAAGAAATTAATTTTCACATGGTTTAGCATTTAAGGTTCTTTCTTCAAAATAACAAAATATTAAGGTTCAGTATAAAATTACTGATTTTTCAGAATATGCACAGAACATCATAACTTACTTTGGAATACCTAAACCAACATTATCAATGATAAAAAACAATTCAGGAAACTTATAGAAATGTATAGTGAATGCTCATAACTAAGCAATTATATGTTGAAATTCATAACTAAAGACAAGTATCGTTCATTGACTTGGTCGAATAATTCTTTTCTTTCAGTTACAAATGGAGCCATGAGCTCAGCACATAAAAAAAGAAAATCAAAAGTAAAAGGGGCACAAAAAGTTCAATGTGAAAATTCGAACTTGAGACCTTTTGGTCTACAAGTGAGGTTGTCTGCAATTGCATCATAACTGCATTCTCTGGTTGAATAATTCTTGATTCAAGTGTTGTAGATTGAATAGTCTCATTATCTTGAGATTGGTAATGAAATACAAGTCTTTCATTCTAAAGTAAATTATACTTTTTCTTTAATACTACATCAAATATAGAAAAGAAATGCAAGTTGAAATTATAGGTTCATGATTATGAAATTATTACAGCTTGTATTCTTGATACCATTGATAGTGTTTGAACCCTGGGTTGTGGATAGCTCCTCTTATAATTTGAAGTTCTTCTTAAATATACTTTGCATTAATGCTGAACATTTCTGATTGCTTTCTTTTACTCCATCAATGTTCTATTTTTTCCCCTAAGGAAGTTTATGTGGTGCCTTGTCATGATGCAATTTTGTAGGTCAATCAAGATGACTTGATATCAAGTGTTCTTCCATTGCTTGTGCGTGCTTATGACGATACAGATGCTCGGATACAAGAAGAGGTTCTGAGAAGAACTGTTCCACTAGCAAGGCAACTTGATCAGCAGGTATAGTATAGCTCTTCCCTCATCTGATTAGTGTGAAAATCAATATAGTTTCATGAATTCATTACATTCACTTAAAGGAGTATATGATGGTCCCAAGTTGTATGATGTTGCTGTTACCAATGCTGATTAAGTATCCACATCCTTTTACTTCTGTTATTGAGCTATTAGAGTTTTTTTTTCTGTTCATTTAATATATTCCAATTGTTTTAAAGCTGAATCATGTGACGTATTGAGTGTTCTCTTCTGTAGCTAGTGAAGCAAGCTATCTTGCCTCGTGTTCATGGATTGGCTCTTAAAACTACTGTCGCTGCGGTATGTGGAGTTTACTTATTTTCTCTTTCTAGCATGTTTTTGCAGGAGGTTGATCAGTTTGCTGCCTTCCTAATTTTCCAACTTAATTCTACTAGCAGTTAGCATAATGTATTGACAGCTTTGTTGACTGGGGTTCTTCAACATTTTATGCTACCCAAGTTATAGTTTTGTGAATGTAACACTACTAAGCTGGTACGTCAAAGAACCCAGTGAATGTGGAAATAGAATACACTTGTCACGAGTTCAGAAATTAGGTGCACACTGTAGGCTAGTTTTCCATATGTTCTTCATGTGCATTTAACAGTTCCATTACCCTTAAAAAAATCAAGCAGTGTCATTTGAAGAGAACGACCCTTTTTCATGCGGAAGAGGATTGGAGCTTAGTGTTGAAAGTAATCAATCACCTTTTCATAGCTTCTAATGATAGAACATATTGGACATGTTGATTGGGTTCCTATTCTTTGTGCTATGGGTTCCTATTCTTTGTGCTCTTAGTGAGATGGACTAGATGAAGGTGGGTTTTCATGTTGTCATTTTTGCACAATTACAGGTGAGAGTGAATGCCTTGCGTTGTTTAGGTGATTTGGTCTCATCGCTCGATAAGCAATCCATCATGGACACTTTGCAAACTTTACAACGTTGTACTGCTGTGGACCATTCTGCACCTACTCTTATGTGTACTTTGGGAGTTGCGAATGCAATTTTTAAACAGGTAACAGTTACATCTATCCTTGGCCTCATCTTCCTGAGCTGATCAATTCTGATCGCTAGATTATTTTATCTCATTTCTTCTCAAAATTTCCTTTCTGTCAGACATTTGTTTGTCTTCTATTTACATTATATTTTCTGAAATTGTTAGACTTGTTAGAAACTAATTTACTTGCATTTTCAACAGTATGGTATAGAATTTGCTGCAGAACATGTACTTCCTTTGCTCTTCCCGCTGCTTACTGCTCAACAGTTGAATGTTCAGCAGTTTGCCAAGTACATGCTCTTTGTTAAGGATATAATAAGGTATCATATCCATAAACATTTTATTTTATATGATGTTCAAATATGAAGTTAGTAAATGAAGTGAATCATTATTTCCTCAAAAATAAATCGCAGAAGGATAGAAGAAAAACGAGGTGTGACTATTACTGAGTCTGGGACCCCTGAAGTCCGAGTATCATCTTCATCAACTAATGGTCTTCATCCAGAACAATTACAAAGAACAACTGGACAGAATCTTACAACTAAAAGTAGTCATGCATGGGATGAAGACTGGGGACAAACAACAAAGAGTACTGCGAAGACTTCAATTCCTTCAGAAACCAATTTACCACCAAAGCAAACATTGCCTATTTCTCAGCCTGCAACAATAACAATGCATTTGGATCCTCTTACTTCCACTACAAGTCAGCAAATTGCTACAACGTGTGCCCCTGTTGACATTGAGTGGCCGCCATCAAGTCTGTCTTCAGGTCATGGTGCTCCAATAGCTGCTGATGAGAAACAGAATTCTGAGGGGCTTTCTGGCAGTGTTTTTGACGACTTGGACCCTTTTGCTAATTGGCCACCGAAGCCAAGTAGTTCAGTAGACAGTTTAGGCCCAATGGGTATGAGTATTGAAAACCAGCACATTGGAGGATCCAACATAAGCAGTATGGGATTTGCTAGTAACACAAGTACATCAACACAAACAAAAACTTTTAAAGGAAGCCTGTTATCAACATCAAATGAAATAAATATTCTGGGTGGGAATGTAGCTGGTCAATTGAATCAGAAGACTCCAAATAGTTTGGGATGGAGGACTGATGTTAGTCAATCAAATCAAATAAACTCAAAAACAGGTGTTGGAAACTCAGTGCCAATGATGGGATTGACAAACTCTTCTTCGAACAACTTTCCTGCTAAGTCTTCAGATATTGGATCTATATTTGCCTCATCAAAAAATTTTCAGTCTACACCAAGATTGGCCCCACCTCCCACAACTTCAATTGGAAGAGGTCGAGGGAGGAATCCTGGAAATGTTGGACTCCAGAAATCTTCACGTTCAAGTCAAACTAAAGTGCCATCGGAGCAACCTCCACTTTTGGATTTGCTGTGAACAATTTCAACTTTTTTCCTTAAACAGCTGGCAAATCACATCATTATAAAAGCTAATTTCTACATGAATTCAGATGGAGGTCGGTGAATAGTTAGAGCTAGTTCTGCACTCTTTAATTTAGTAATGAGCTCACACATGAGTTTATGGTTGTTGTTCATACATATTCGTGGGGTATGCAGCCCCACCTTTTTTCAGGTCTGGAGATAATAAAAGAAGTGAATATGTAACATTCAGCCACAGTTATAATTTTCCCTATTTGGTGGTTGAAAAGGTCTGGCTGAGGTTCATAAGCTGCTGTAATTAGAGAAATCAGATTTGTAGATAATGTGAATTCAGTCATGTAAACTCCTGTATTCTAAACAGCACAGAGCTTCTGTCAAAATTCAGTTGAGTGCAAAATACTCGAGGATACATGGAAAGTCTGTGCACCTCAAGTTTAATTATCTCAGAGAAATGATTTTGTGTGCACTCAATTTTGGAGTTGAATATGTGGTGTCTGCTTCAAGATCTTGTACAGTTGTTCAGATTGAAGAATTAAGTGTGCATCATGAAGTATAGTTTGGTCATGCACAAATTTAAATCCAGCATCAAGAATAGTCTCAGTTGATTGTTTTACAATTTCACATATTGCTGAGTACCAAATGCTGGATTTTATTTGGTTAGATGTCGAATGAACAGATGTGTGCATTTCTGCTATTTTACTGTCGCAGGTTTGCAATAGCTAGAAAAGATGGGGATCCGATTAAAAGTAATTAAATTTGCAGCTCCTTGGATGAGGTTAAAATTTATGGCTTGAAATCAAACTGTTGTGCAAAAGTGACACTGTTCTGCTGCATAAACATGTTTATAGGCTATGCGACTCAGGTTTTTTGTCAGGGAGCTTCTAGCTTCAGTTTGTGTGTGAGAGAGAGAGAGAGAGAGAGGGAGAGTCGATCAACCTGTTTACCTTGTTGACATAGATCTTTATCTATGTCGTCATATATGGATGGATGGATGTCATTACCTGTAGAGAAGGAACCGAATTGAATTATTAGCTCTCATCTTCTTGCAAAAGTTTGTTTACACCAATGTTACTCTCTTTTGCTTTGTGGTCATATTATTGCTCTTTAGATACGATGCCGGCGAACCGGAATTATATACCCTTGCAATTATATAATGGACATAAAGGCATACTGGTAATAGCCTTTATGTCCATTATGCTGCACTTATTGAAGTCAAGTGTGTGCATATAGTTGGTTTTAAACGAAATTAGTTTCATTACATGACTTGAATTTGGAGTAGAGTTTTGAATTATTGAGGACGATCTGTGTCCAAATTTGTTGTGTCTGTTTGATTCAGTTGAGTATTTGATTCATATTTCAAGGATGTGTTTTTTAGCTTGAACTTCGGCTTATGCATTTATCAATTGAACCGGCTGAATACTTTTGTCATAAAGCTAATGAGGAGATTCCGAAAAGGTTGCGATTTTGAAACGCAATGAATGAAATTTACTCTAATTAGATTAGAAAATTATTGTTTCTCATGGTTCGCTTGTGCCATTCTTGCTTACGCTGTCTGGTATAAAAGTTTTCCACTGTTACGGAGGCCAGTGAACAAGGGGGAATGAGAGGACATGGACGGTTGATGATATGAGCAGGCAAGCCACCCAACGACTATGTTGGCACCACAATCATAACTCATAAGCCTCCTACGAGATGATGAACATGTGAACTTGCCCATCCTTTTCTTTGCTTTCGTTTACGTTCCATACAAAAAGCCCAATATCATGTCCCTTGAACAGTTCATATTCTTGAAAAAGAACAGTCATAATATTGTCTCTAATTGTGAATTAATAAGATTATTAATAGTTAATACCATTTTCATCAGTGAGTAGTTTCCGAAATAAATAACACTCGCCCAATCAAAATCGTGACCCAACCCAAAAAGCCAATCATTTTTTTCCCGAACCAATCAAAATTGCCACACTAGTTTAGCTTTCAAAGAATTTGAAATGCTACTGTAATTATTCTAAGGTGAGAGACATAATCTACCAAGTGGTTTATAAATGGACCCATTGAGATTTTGATCATTCTTATATTAAAACTTGAACCACCATTTCTATTTTATCCTTTTTTTAATCATGTTTACAATAGCATATTGCCCCAGGGGCTTTAAGCAAGAGTAGAATAAAATGAGTGTATTTATTGATCTAAGGAAGAAGAAATCATAATAAAATTCATAAAAGATGGCCTGCTCAACACGTTGGAGTCGGAAGAAGCGCTCTAAGCAGAGGCGGACCCACATAGGGGGGAGGGTAAAATGAGTGTATTTATTGATCTAAGGAAGAAGAAATCATAATAAAATTCATAAAAGATGGCCTGCTCAACACATTGGAGCCGGAAGAAGCGCTCTAAGCAGGGGCGGACCCACATAGGGGGGAGGAGGGGGCACTCTCCCCCTCTTTGAATTCAATATATAAATAAAATGTTAAGAAAGTAACAAAATTATGTAGTAGCTTAAGTGGATAGGTGGATTTAATTTGTATTAAGAGGTCTAGGGTTCAAATCCTACTAATGAATTATTATTTTGGCCCCCCCTCAATTTTTATTGTTTTGATTCTATACAATTTGCCCCCCTCCCCCCATCTTTCATCCCTGGGTCTGTCCTAGGCTCTAAGTGTCCTTTTCTCATGGGACGATGCGTCTTCAAAAGGAGCTCCAATGGCCAAAACTGATCACCTACTAATCGCAACAAACCCTCTCGTTGACATAGGCAGGACCTTGGACTCACCACCATCGTGTAGGAGAATTCTGATAGCTCGGAGTGCTACCAGCAGCCAACTACTTATCAGAGTCTAGGACATCTATGACACCATCAGTACCCCCACTCTTAGATAAGCTCGTCCTTGATAAAGTGTTCTTTAAGAGCATCCGGAGGGGAAGTAAGACTATAGATAGGAGACATTAAAAGTCGGAGAAATATCCAAATCATCTAGCAAAGCAACAATGTACACATTATCATTAATCCGCTTTAGAACTATGCAAGATCCAATCTTATTATTCTTCAATTTGTTATAAGTGCCCAAAGGAAAACGTTCTTTCCTGAAATATACCATAACCATATCACCATCATTAAGAACTTGAACTATGTACTTATGATTCATTGCTTCTGGACATCACGAATGTTTGTTCTTGAAGAGATGAAAATGAAATACATAGCAATAGACTGGACTCTTCAAGTTGCATGTCCTTTAGCAACTTGATAAACAAGAACCACTTAACAAGTCACTCAACATCATTATGTAAGTGGGGACAAGATAAACACTCTTCTACTACAACAATCATCTTGTCTCGCCCAAAGTGATCACTATGCCCATCTACATGAACATCTCGAATCAATTGTTCTTGAAGAGATGAAATGAAATACATAGCCTATTGTCAAGAAACAAGAACCCTTCATGTAAGTGTGTTCCTCCCACATGATCATGTATCTTACATTGCTACAAGCTCCAAAATCAGGGTTAGTTGCATAGAGATCTTTTAAGTTCTCAAAGCTGAGGATCGTGGTTGTTATTATCATTAAGAGGGTGGCTCGTCTACTCAAGGTGTCGGCTACTCAGTTCATCGACCCATATATGCGGCGGATCATAAATGTGAACTTTTGAAGGAATGTCACCAAGCGCATGTGCATCCTGTTGGCATGTGTTTGATTTTGTAGGTATTTGAGGGCTTCGTGATTGGTGTGAAGAATGAATTCTCGTTGGATAAGGCAATTCTCCCAATGCTTCAAGGCCTTCATGACGATATAAAACTCAAGCTTATAAGTAGTCCAAGTTTGACGACCCCCGTCGAGTTTCTCGCTATGGAACACTATTGGTCTGCCCTCTTGATTAAGCACAACACTGATGCCAATCATTGACTCGTCACATTCCATCTCGAAGATTTTGTTGAAGTTAGGAAGTGCTAATACTAGAGCTATTACGAGCTGCTATTTGATCCCTTCAAAGTTTCTTGAGGTAGCGTTGGACTAATGGAAATGTCCTTTTTTGAGACAAGAAGTTATGGAGGACATTATTGTGTTAAAATTGTGCAGGAACCTGCGATAGAATGATAAAAAGTCATGGAAACTTTGAGCTTCAGTCAATGTCTTCAATGTTTTGGCCTTGTACCTTCTCGTCATCGATGGATAAACTAGCGGAATTGACCATATAGCCAAGAAATAATAAATTATTAGTTAGCAACAAACACTTTTAGAATTCAGGTGGAGTTTATTTTCTCTGAGGGCTTGCAAGACGCTTCGTAGGTGTTTGCCATGCTCTCTGTTGTAGATGAGGATATCTCGAAATATACAAAGACAAACTTGCCAATGAACGAACTTAGAACCTACATTATCAATCTCATAAACGTGGTTGGAGCATTGGACAAGACAAATGGCATGACCAATCACTCGTATAACTCCTCGTAAGCCAAATGGAGAACAACTTCGCTCCGTGTAACATGCTAAGCATATCTTCTAGCCAGGGAATTGGAAAGCAATATTTTATGGTGATCTTATTTATTGTCCTAGTGACGATACACATTCGCCAAAAGATCCATCTTTCTTAGGGACTACCAACACTGGAATTGCACATGAGTTCAAACTTTCTTGAACTAACCCTTTCCTTAATAGCTTATCAACTTGCTATTGTAGGGCTTGGTGTTCTTTAGGGCTCATCTTGTAATAAGGAAAATGTGGCAAACTCGCATCAAGTTTTAGATCAATCATATGTTGGACATCCCTTTCAGGTGGCAGCTCAATAGGTAGCTCATTAGGTAGGACATCCGCAAATGCATCCAAAAGGTTGAGCACATCTTCGTTTGGCTTCTCTTTTTTTTCGAGACCCTCGCAACTATCCACTACCATTGCAAAATAGAACCTTGTGCGTCTTATAGTAACTACAAAATCTTAATGCTTCTCGATTACAAACATGTTCTTTGGCTCGATGATCAAATTGTTGTCGAGAGGCATGAGATGGATACATTGTCCATTTTGAAGGGAAGTATAAATGTTCTCCTCGCCTAGGTGCATGACACTGACATCAAATTGCCATGGGCATCCAAGGATGAGGTGGCATGCATCAATGTCGAGGATGTCACATTGTACTTCATCTTTGTATCATCGACCATTTGAGAATGGAACGCAACACCTGGAGGTGGCCTGCATGTCAGTCCCTATTTGGATCCAACCAACTCGATAGGGTGTCGGATGTCTTTCAATATCGAATTTCAATCACTCAGCCAAGATTTTTGAAACTATATTCTCCAAGCTACCGTATCAATAATAATATCACACAACTTGTGCCAAATGTTTGGAAGATGTTGTGACATTGGGATGGCTCTTCCTTCTTTGGCATCAAAAGAAAGCATTGGATGACATAAGAGATATTTCGCCCTCCATGTCGGCATAATCCACATTCTCCTTATCCTATTGTTGAGGGTTCAATTCTTCCTCATCCTCATCTTCACCCATCTCGGTTTGGGTGTATGTGATTGTGGGTCATTTCAGACACTCATTGGACCTATGTCCTGGGTGTCGACATCTATAGCAAATGGTTGGTGTTGGCCGACCATTGGGTTGGTTGGCTTGCCTCCCGTGGGTGCGACGTTGGGCTTGGAGTTCAATGCTGGATAGGAAGACACCTTGGATGTCCTAGCTTTCGCTTCAATGCTTGCAAGCTTACTAGCAACCCACATGTTTGGTTGCTTTTAGTAGTCGGAAGCCCACATCGATAGTTTGTTGTTGCAATCGATTTGGCATTCTGTCTTTCTTGCTAATGAGACGGTGTCAGCATGCGTGCGTGGACATTGCATCTCAACATGATCTCTTATTACCAAATGAAGCCCCACATGTAGCTTTGTGGTTTGTTAGTTCTCAGAGACAGGAAGTTCAATTCATGATGAGAGGCGATAGAACTTAGTGGTATAGTCATGGATCCTAAGACTTCCTTGCTTGTAGTCTTGACATTGTTGGTATAAAACTAGTTCATAGTTAGGAGGAACATCCCTCAGCTTCACTTGTGCACATGTTTGGATAGGAGGTCTTTCTTGATGCTGACATGGCTTGGATGCGCTCCCACCAAGTGGATGGACCTCCCTTTAGCCCATAGGCCACTAGTTTAACTTGCTTGTGATCCAGGATTTCCACATACTCAAAGAACTACTTAAACTCGGCCAACCAATCTAGAAAATGTTCGATCATAAGTTGTTTGCCAAATGAGGGGAGATCCATCTTCATCTTGAACTTAGATTTCTTGTGCAACCGTGGTCGCTCTACCTCAACATCTTCTTCTTCTTCGTTAAACTCTTCATCTATTGGGTAAGTTGGTTGTGGACGTACCCTTTGAGGGTTGGCACACTCAGGATTTCACTTTACAACCATGTGTTGCATGGCCATGGTGCATTCTACAATCGAGCGCTTAATCTCGTCGACATCCGCCCCAATGCATTGAACTCTTGTTCGTGAAGGAACACCCTTCATCAATTGGTCCGATTGGTGGCGCCATATGCTCTGTTACCAACTTAAATAGGGCAGGACCTTGAACTCGCCACCGTCATGAAGATAATGTTGCCGCCCTTACGACCTAATTAAAGAGTCGTGTGTGTGTGTGTGAGAGAGAGAGTGAGTGAATGAGTGTGTGAGAGAGAGAGAGATGTAGAATACCTTGCGCTCACCAACGATCCACGAGATAACAAAGTTCAAAAGGGAAAAACTACTTTTATTTCAGAATGTTTGGGCACTTTAAATAGCCTCAGAACTTCTAACACAAACTTATATACTAACTAAAAAATATAAATGATTAACTAACTAACTAATTAATGTTATCACTTTCAATAAATAAATTATACTTCATAAGTCATCAGCCAACTACTTATGAAAGTCCAGAACGTCTATGACACCAATTGCATCACTAGTTTGACTTAACAAGAAATCATAATCAAATTTGTGAAAGAAATTATATTTTAGCATCCAATGCCTTCAACTATGAATGACAATTGGGTTGATAAACCAACCTAGTCAAGAATTGATATGATAGAGCTAATAATATAAAAGTTCAAGATTCAAAATACACCTAAAATCAAATATCTCAAAATTGGCAAGATCTTTTAGTGCTACCAATTAACTAAAAGAAACCATTAAACATTATTATTATTATTAGGCATCATCAAAATCAACACCATGCTCGATGAAGAACCTTAAGTACCCGGCCATGTGGCACACGTGCCCGGTCAGCAGCCTTCACGTGCCCCCATGCATATCCACATGCATGCTGCTCCCGGGACTTTAGAACCTTAAAACCATGTAATTACGTCACGCACATTGAAGCAATCTAGGAATGCTACACAGGGCAGCAGGCAGGCTGCATTCTTTCTCCTCCTTTCTGCTATTCATATAATATCAACATATAGCTTGGCAGCTGGTGATTGTTTGTGATATATATATATATATATATATATATATATATAGAGAGAGAGAGAGAGAGAGAGAGAGAGAGAGAGAGAGAGAGAGAAGTTTGGGTCAGTGTGGGCATTAGATTCCCTGCTACTTAACATTCTGATGACATTGAGAGCTCTCACATGGTGGGCTTCTTGGGGGAAGGATTTTATTGGTGTTGATTTCTCGTTTTGGTGGTGCAACTAACTGATGGCCCTTTGGATGGAATTGGTCGTTTGCCACTCAAGGCCTCAAGTTTTGTTTGCATCCTCTTCTTCTTGTGTGTCTTCTTATGTGTCATATATGCTGCTGGTGTTTGTGGAACATGAGAGAGAAAGCGTGTAAGTGTCGTGGCAGAATTTCATAATTTTAGTATTCTTTTCTTTTCTCTTTTTTTTTTTGAAGTTGCAGCCCTTTGGAGGGAAAGTTGTTTTGCAGCAACTTGTCGTCAGCAGGTTTTTTGTCGGGGGGTCTTGTTCATGTTGTTAGCAGAAGATTTCGTTGTGAATTCACAGATTCAAACTTGGATGCTGCAAACAGATTAACTGCAAATTAAATATGTAATCAAATTACGCACTCTCTCTATAGTTCCTTTTTTTTTCTCTAGCAAACATCACAGACACCTTTCACCTGTTTCCAAATGCATGTAGTAATCTTTTCTTCTTTCAACTGCCATTTACTTCATTGCTGTAAAAAAGGATGTGTATCTTAGTTTAAAGTGCTCCTTTGGATGCACTATATGATATAAAATTCATCATATATACTTTTGTACAGTACTACTTATTTCCATCAACTGTGAAAACTCTTCAGGCAACAGCAAACATATAAATCAAATCCAGCATTGGATCCTTTCAGACTCATTCTTCAGAGTTAATATTTAAGTGGTTTCTTTTTTTTTTTAAATAGTGGATTAGGCATTGGAGTGTACTGATAACAAAGTACAAGTTGGTAACAACCAAAAAGTAAAAGCAAACTGTACCCATTTATTTATACATCCTTTTCTTTGCACTGTGCTGCTGCTTCTTTTGCAGGGCTCTTTATAATCACAGGTCGATGGTGACTTCATTAATTCAGACAGATGGATATCGGCTGCCATTCGCCTTTGCGCTTTGGATTGCCAAGTTGTTCTGATAGCCATTTGAATGCTGCATGAATGATGATATAGATTCTACATATAGTCATCATTCCCTTTCAAAGGGATAACACAGCAAAGTTATCACTTTGTTTGGTAGGAGTCATTGAACAAATCTTTACTTGGAAGAAAGAAAGCTCCATCCACCAATTCATCAGAAGAGCACAACAAACAACTTTACTGAAGGTTCCTTTGGGCACAGCAATCATTTTAACCCTCTAGTTCAAACTTACTACCACATTTTTCTGATACCACAATGCACCCTTTAATAACTTCTTGTAAAGCCATGCATTTCCCAGTGTACCTTTGGTAATTTTTTCTTTCTGGACACTAAACTCCAACAATAAGTCAGGATGTTGGTGCAATAAACTAGGAGTAGTTCTTAATTGTGTCTGCCATTTTAACTAATATTAATTGTGAATGTGGAGCCTCTGACAGAAGTGTGTAAAAAAACAAGAAAATGTATTGTGCAACTGGCTAATGGGGATGAAGCTTTGAGTTCAATGCAGTGAACCTTCCCGAAAAGATATGATGCTCCTCCCTAAACAGCCAAAGATCTCTTCTTCCCTTTAGCATTTGAGCAGCATCATTCTACTTGTACTTAAAAATTGCCTACTGTCCATTAAAACGGATGAGAAAAAGAAAAAACTCACACACACAGCACAGACCAACACAATAATGCACTGCAGCAAGAAACCGCATTACCATCGAAATCATTCACCAAGTTGCCCTTGTGCAATCTTCCCTGCTCGGGCCCTGGTGTTTGTCCATTTTCATGTCTGCACAAAATAGTGACCAGCCACTGCAGGTGCATCAAGGATGTGATGCATGCATGTTGCTGCAGGTGACCAGCACAGGCACAAGATCAGCAAGCTTGTTTTCAAATTTAATTGCCTCTGATTATTCCATCTCATCACAGCTTGTTAATTGCAGCACCATCACATGCTATCCAGATTCCTTTTGTGCAATCTGATGCCCTCCAAAAATAAATATTCCTAGTACCCTATTTGACAAGCAATGTGTTGCCAATGCAGTAGCAGAAGCAGTAGGGGACGTCCTCTGAAACAGATAAAAATGTTTTGTTCTCTAACTACTATTGTTCTGTTCTGAGAATAACATAAGGCACTAAGTGGCCATCAACAAAAAGACTAAAACAATCTTCTTATTTAGCCATAATCTGCGTGCTTAATTATTCCCGGCACACAGAATGTGCGGTCATTAGTATCTAGTAATCGGATATTAATTAAGTAATGACAATTAACTAATGCTTAATTAGCCTAAAGTAATATGTAACTATTCATCATACGGTTTGGTGATACATAAGAATATAATTGCTTAGTTTACACTCCCTTAGTCTTTAACAGTGGCAGCTTGCTTAATGAATGATGACATCACGTGTTTAACTACAAAAAAAAAACAATGATTGGTAATTAATATGAAATTTTTTGCTACCTTCTGAAAAAAGAACAAGTACACTTTTGGTTGACAGGAATTTTATCCGTATGTTGGGTATCCATGATGCATGTCTCAAGATGCCGCAATAAATATTTAATTAAAATTGTTATGTGATAAACAAAGTGGAAGACTCCTAAATCTGCATTCCTAAAGTTTATAATTATGAATATGTGTTCTAAGGAGTGGATTTGTTTACATTTATGTACAGAAGATCAAGTTTTAGTTAGAGAACTAGACCGGTAGATTCTCTTCTAATAATTGTTCTTTGAAATTCAATATGAAACTTATTGTTTCGATTTTAAATGAAAGTTAAAAAGTATGAATATATATATATATAAATGTAAGGACCCAAGGCAAGGTCAAGGGTTTAGTCCCACATGACCAAAACACGGAGGTGGTCATGGGCTTATAAGTGGTCACCCTCCTCACCATTCAAGACGCGTTTTAAATTCGTGCGGGCCATGGACCAAAAGCGAACAATTTCTTGAATGGGGTTGGGGGCGTTACAAATTGGTATCAGAGTCAACCTCGCGTGCTCACTTGAATCATGTGGGACTACTTGAATCATGTGGGACTACTCAACCAGGACCTTGAGCCCTCAAGGGGGGAAGAATGTAAGGACCCAAGGCAAGACCAAGGGTTTAGTCCCACATGACCAAAACACGGAGGTGGTCATGGGCTTATAAGTGGTCACCCTCCTCACCATTCAAGACGCGTTTTAAATTCGTGTAAAAAATAATTAAAAAAATTATTCACGCGACAATTAATGGCCCTTAGATCGTACCTCCAGATTCGCGTTCCATCCGGTTGATAAATCGCTGACGTCAAAAAAAGTTTAGTGGACCACCTCCTGCTACGTGTTTCCTCCAACCAGAGAGAAGAGTACGAAAACAAGTAGAGAGCAGTTGACCGATATAATAATAATAATAATAATAATAATAATAATAATAATAATAATAATAATAATAATAATAATAATAATAATAGACAGATGGGTTGTGGGCCAAGAGCAAGGCCTAATGGGCTTTCTAATGTTTTTTTCGATAAAAAATAATTAAAAAAATTATTCACGCGACAATTAATGGCCCTTAGATCGTACCTCCAGATTCGCGTTCCATCCGGTTGATAAATCGCTGACGTCAAAAAAAGTTTAGTGGACCACCTCCTGCTACGTGTTTCCTCCAACCAGAGAGAAGAGTACGAAAACAAGTAGAGAGCATTTGACCGATATAATAATAATAATAATAATAATAATAATAATAATAATAATAATAATAATAATAATAATAATAATAATAATAATAATAGACAGATGGGTTGTGGGCCAAGAGCAAGGCCTAATGGGCTTTCTAATGTTTTTTTCGATTTTTTTTAGATGAAGGCACAAATATATTTTGTGTGGAGGATGTAAAAAGTACGAAACTTTTGTAAATGCTGATTTGAGTGAGGGGGCATAAATTAGTTGCAACTAATGACGAGAATAAGTTGTATATATGTATGTATGATTTGTATGATGTATTTTTTTTATGTTACATTGTACAACTACTCCCTATATATGTCTTTATAATGGCTTTTCCCTGCCTTCGTGTGGCTTGGCACCTGTGATTCACACATTTATTTCTTTAAATTTCAAAAGAAACATTGAAAAAGAAATTGCTTAATTTGGGTACATAAAATGCAATCCGATAGGAGCGGTTACATCATTCATCAGATTTCATCACTGCACACATATCTTGTTAGGTACTGTTAATTCTGAACTCAGGTCTCTGAATAACTGGATTGGACTGCTTTTCTTTTATCTTGTGCACAGATGATGATACTGTCAGCATAAACACATACACAGTGAGAGAGAGAGAGAGAGAGAGAGAGAGAGAGAGAGAGAGAG
>LTAE01002977.1:0-10807 GCA_001647135.1 Pontederia paniculata | reverse complement strand
AGAGAGAGAGAGAGAGAGAGAGAGAGAGAGAGAGAGAGAGAGAGGAACTCAGGGGACCAGCGAGAAGGAGGAGGATTGCTTGACAAGTGGCCTGTGTAAAAAGCTATCCATTCTTTTTTTTTCTCCATTTGATCATGTCTGTCATCATGAATGGGGTACTAAACTATTTTTCCTGCAATCCATGCAGAAGCCAAAGAATCTTAATTAAGTGAGCAAAAAAAAAAAAGAGGGGAGAGAGAGAGAGAGAGAGAGTAACACAAGGGCGCATTGATAATTGCGAACAGAATACGAGCAGAGAGGATTCAATGAACAGCACCAAGTGGACTTAATCCAAGATGTCAAAACTTTGCTGCATCTTTTAATTCTCCCTTAATCAAATGCCCAAGATGAGCATCATTTGGGATGCTTGCAATGACATTTACCAGTCACTGCTTTCCCGGTTGTTAGTACTTTGGAAAGAGTTGATTAATAAAGAAACAAACAAGAACATGGTGTGGTTAAACACAAGTGATGATCCAAACGAGTTTTCTTGGTGGTCCATGTTCGCATTTTTTTTTTTTTTGCGTGGAAATCCAATGCACAATCCAACACAAAGTTGGACCTAACAATTTTAAGGTTGGAGCCAGATGGCGTCCACGAGCACAAGGATCAAACCCCATTAATTAAGGGGGTCGATGCCAACCAAAAGCCAAAACAGTTCCAGCGAGCAAATGTTTTGGACCTAATAATATGAACAGCACCATAGAGCTGGAACGCAGTCAGCAAATTATAAAATTTCATGTTGGACATGAGCAACTGATTTTTTTTCTCATCCATGGTCACGATGATTTTTTTTTCATTAATATCTATTATGAAGGATATTACTATATTTTTATCGATCGGATATAGTGACAAATAAAAAAAAACAAAGTGAAAACTGATTGAAATTAACTTTTATCCGAAAACTCACTTGACAATTTCTGGATAATTTATTCATAATAAGAAAGCACTAAACAATCAGTTAGACAAAGGGGGGATCATAGATTTTTCGGATAACTCTTTCAGACCCATACTTTAATATAATAATATTTTATAATTTTACTTAACAACATAAAAATCGATATAAAAATATCTGATTATTGAAACTGAAATTAAAAAGAAAACAAAAAAATCAAATCATATAAAATTATTATATTAATAATAAAATAAAAGATGGGATATGAATTAAAAGAGAAATTAAATTTATTAAATGAAAATCGGGTTCCTAAGACATTTCTTTCCAAAAAATTATCGGATCCATAAATTTAGAATTTTTATTTATTTTTTAAAAATGTGGTAGGTCATATTTGTCGGCTTTTCCCTTTAAATATAATGCTTTTACCCTACATTTTTATTTTCCTTTTTCCGTTACATCATCTAACAATAAAATTTATTACCTCAAAAAAAGAAAAAAAAAACGTTTACTCCGACGAGTTTAGAGCCCAAACGCATCGGTAAAATAAGCAGATGCATGAATCATGTACCCGCTTATAACCCCCATTAATATTATTATAATTAACTCCCAATTATTACTGCAGTAATAAAGCTTCAATTCAGGGGTCCTTTAAATTACTTGGAAAACATTTAATAACAAGGTGGGGGTTCGAGCCGAGCCGGCTCGACCAGCAAGCGGCTCCGAGCCGACGCCGCCGTTATTTTTTTCACGGAGATCCCGACCGTGTGATACGAGATGGACGGTCGATATGCCTGCTCCTCTTGGCTGACGGAATATTCCGTCGGGCGCCGTTAGGATCGCCGTCAAGTGCTTAGCTGGCGCGCTACGGAGCGCTTAGGGTTGGTTCCCTGGATGGGCCAGCTGGCAACGGCATGCCGCACATGGCCAGCTGCCCCTGTCGCCAGGGCACCGGAATTTCTCAAAATTACCCCTGTGCTTTCGTGTTATTTACACGGCGGGTAAACTGCACGTGATTGAAAAAAAAAATTGTACAATTTAGGAAGCTACAAGTTTTCTTCATTATCTTTTTATCCCTTTGCCATATATTTCTCCGTTAAATGTGACCATAAAGCACGAAAAATATGGTGGACTACATCTTTATTTTTTTTTGTATTATTATATTTGTCTATCGTAAATTACACTCTTTCTTAAAAGGGGATCCACAAGGGCGAAACAGGAAATTGGGAAGATAAACGGGAACAAAACAACAAATATGGAAAAAAAGGGAGGAAAATAAATTGTGTTAATTTCTTTTTACAAACTCAAAGAAATTATAAAGAATAATATATGTAGGATCCGTTTTAGTATTATTCAACTTCTTTTTTTATCTTTGACAATAAGCGCATTTCCTCTAACATGTATTATGTACAAAAAAGTAATTATTTTTAGTATATTAAAATATATAATAACCTGTATGTATATTATATTATGTTATATCATAAAAGCAATTGTGGCCAGAGAAGTGTTACGACCACCGGAGGTGAAGGGATTCCGTCAGGTTTTCTCGTGAAGCAGTAGCGGCGGTGGCGAGGGAGACTCGAGGGCAACTTGGACATTTCGTAAATAAATAATAAACACGCAGTAAAAAAATTAGAAATATTTTTTACGCCCTTTTTATTTGCTCGCCACTCCGTTCTTCTCTTCTTTTCTTCTCCTCCTCCTCCTTCTTCTTCTTCTTCCTCCTCTTCCATCTCCAAATCTACCCACATTGATTCCTTCCTCCATCCTTTCCACTGTCACGAGATCCCCATCCCTTTCTTTTGATCTCTTCTAGTTCTCCTTCTTGTTCCTGCTCTTCCATGCCTCCATTCCCATCATCTCGGAGCACCTCTCCTTCTCTCAAGAGTGCACTGCGTCGCCATTGTTGCTGCGAGCAGCTGTAACTGCGCAAATAGAGAAAGGAGAGGAGCTGGAGGCGTAGTACGAACGTGGCGGTGGGCGGATCTGAAGCGGAGCGAACGAGGTGCCCTTCGCTTCCTTCGACGAGGTCTTTTACCGTTTTGCCCATCATCCCGGCGCAGCGATGTCGGACGCCGCCGGTGAGACTACTAGGAAGACTGTATCGTCGGAGCGGCATGCCGAATCGCCGAAGGACCCGTCTGCGATCGCCGGCCGGTTCAGCGCTGCCCTTTCGCTCGAGCGCGACAAGCCCGACACCAATCTGTTCACCGACCTCCTCGGCTTTGGCGGCGGTCGGAGGAACACCTCCGGTGAACTCTCAGACTCCAGCGGGTCCAGCCCCGTCGCTGTAGACCGCCAAGGACCGCGGCCCGACCACCGTCGGTCCGGCTCCGGCTCGTTAATGTCCACGGGCAGTGGGAGTGCGAGCGGGAGTAGTAGCTCGGCTAGTTCTCCGGCCAACAATGCATATCCCGCGGGCAACATTTTTCCCTCGGGGAAGGTTGTCACGACCGGAATGATGACCCGAACAGTTCGGCGAACCGATGTGCTCGGTTCAGGCAGCGGGAATTACGGCATCGGCAATGTCGTCCGCAGTGGGATGGGACTTTCCGACAGCTCTCCCAAAGCAGCAGGAGGGTTGCCTTCCAAGAAGGCCATGGGCACTAATCCCCAATCTCCAGACCCGCAGGAGATGACCAGAGCTGGGAACGAGCATTATAAGAAGGGGCAGTTCGCAGAGGCGTTGAGGTTTTATGATCGGGCAGTGGCCATGTGTCCGGCCAATGCATCATGCCGGAGCAATCGAGCAGCTGCCCTCATGGGGCTAGGGAGGCTACAGGAGGCTGCAAAGGAGTGTGAGGAGGCCCTCCGGCTCGATCCGGCCAACGGGCGGGCGCACCATCGTTTGGCTTGCATAAATGTGCGGTGGGTCTTCGGTTATCCAAATGGATCTAGCCTTGTTAATGCCAGACTCTTAATTGTGTTGCTCCCAGTTATTATTCACTTTTCATCAGCATTTATCTTTTTCATATCTTCCATGTTATTATCCACTTTTCATCTGGACTGGAAATGCTGGAGATTTTTTCCATCTTTATAGGTGGCAAATCTTCTCTGTTCTTATGTGTGTTATGTTTTCTTTTCTGAGGTGATGTCTTTGCCCAGGAAACCTGCTGCTTTAGAGTAACTTTTCTTTGTTGTCCGATACGAGGCGACATGCACGAAAATTTCTTTGATTTAACTGGCAAGTGTTGATTGCTTGATGATTTGTAATTGGGATGAGCTCAGATAGTTTCCTTCCTAGAATCTATGCCCTAAGCATTTCATAATCTTGTGCAAATGAATTGTATTTTTGTTGCTCACTGATAGTTAACCGACATCATTATTAATGCTCGTAGTTCATTGTTGTTGTCTATGCAATTTTAGTAGATGCAGATCTTTTATTGTATTGCTCGAAGTGTCTTCTACTGTTTCGAATTTTTAATGCATTCTTTTTACAGGTTGGGGCAGGTGGAACTCGCAAGGAAGCATCTTAATCTAACTGGTCAGCAGCCTGATCCTGTTGAGTTGCTAAAGCTGCAAACAGTGGAGAGGCATTTGGCAAGAATTACCAGCGCCAGGAAGATAGGAGATTGGAAGAGCGCACTAAGGGAAGCTGATGCTGCCATTGCAGCAGGAGCTGATTCTTCCCTGATGGTAAATGCGTAGTTGTTAAATGTTGTTGTGCTTATTTCTCGTCATTGGAAGAATGCATCTAGAAAAAAAGTTATTTTTGGTATTCACAGCTCATTATATCAAGAGCAGAATCTCTCCTCCGCCTACATCAGCTTGGCGAGGCTGATGTAGTTTTGTCAAGCTCCCTCAAATATGAGAATTCATCTCCATCTACTATACCTGTCAAGTTCTTTGGTATGCTTCCGGAATCCTATTTCTATATCACCCGAGCAGAAATTGATTTGGCATTGGGAAGGTAAGCTGAAATTCCAAAGTTATGATAGGCGATATCATCATGTCTTCATTTCAATAATATTTTATCAACTCTCAAGTGATGGGTACAAAGCATAAAAAATGTACAGGTTTGACAATGCAATTTCGACAGCAGAAAAGGCCAGGCGGATAGACTATACAAATAGAGAAGTTATGAAAGCTGCTGACAATGTGAAAGCTGTAGTAAAAGCTCGAGCTCAAGGGAATGAGCTCTACAATGTAGGAAACTTTGCAGAGGCTTGTGCAGCTTATGCAGAAGGATTGAAATATGATCCTTCAAATGCAGTCCTCTTGTGTAACAGAGCAGCTTGCCGATCATTTCTTGGACAGTTGGAGAGATCCATTGAGGACTGCAATGAAGCTCTCCGTATCCAACCCAATTACACTAAAGCTCTTCGCAGACGAGCTGACTCTAATTTTAAGGTGAAGTACCTTGCCGTCTGAATTCATAATTCGTACTAAGTGAATTTTCTTGTGAATAACATGTCATAGTAACTTCATTTTCTTATCATCTTTTAAGCAGCTTCAGAGATGGGCTGAAGCTGTGCGAGATTTTCAAGTTCTGAGGAAAGAGTTTCCGAGTGACACTGAGTTGGCTGAAAACTTGTTCCATGCCGAGCTTGCACTGAAAGCATCTCGTGGAGAAGAGGTTTCCAATATGAGGTTTGGTGGAGAGGTTGAAGATGTCACTAGTGTGGAGCAATTTCAGGCTGCAACATCATTACCTGGTAAGTTGTCTTTTGACATATATGTATATAAAACTAAATTTTTCTTCTGATATTTGTTCATAGTGTCTTAGATATGTATTTTTGGCTTCATATCGGGTTTTACAATGTTAAGCTCTTTTATATTGTTCCTAATTCTTCCATATTTGTTGGGTTTAATATCTGCAGTCATCTAAAGTACGCTATGAACTATCAAAATATGTATGTAGTTTTAACTCATTGGTATTATCCTTCCTATGTTTATAGCCGGTCCCAAGCCCGGATAAAGGAGGAGGGTTGTGTTAGGCCTCGACAGCCAACGTAAAACCTTGTCGAATCTCATGAACATGGATCAACGAATATAGAGCGCAATGGCGTCGTATNTTTATAGCCGGTCCCAAGCCCGGATAAAGGAGGAGGGTTGTGTTAGGCCTCGACAGCCAACGTAAAACCTTGTCGAATCTCATGAACATGGATCAACGAATATAGAGCGCAATGGCGTCGTATGATCCATGTAGCCGACCCCACCTAGTGGGATAAGGCTTTGTTGTTGTTGTTGTTGTTGTTGTATTATCCTTCCTGATGCTAATGTGTTAATTCTTAAGAGTTTGTAGTTGTCCTATGATGTATTGTACATTTTTATTGATTTGGTTTCAAGAATTATATTGTGGAGACAATATTGTCCTCTATGCATACTTTAAACTTTTATCATTTCAGGAACCTCCATCATGTATTTCATGACAGCTTCGGACCAGCGATGTAATCAGCTATCACCATTTGTTGATTCCCTCTGTGTTAAATATCCATCTGTCAATTTTCTGAAGGTATCATCTTGAGTCTGCTTTGCATTATCTTTATTTTACACACCATTTCCAACTTTCTAATCCAATATATCCTTACTCTTTAAGGTTGATGTAAATCAGAGCCCTGCAATTGCCCAGGCACAGGATATAAGGGTAGTCCCAACATTTAAGATCTACAGGAATAAGCTGAAAGTGAAGGAGATTATCTCTCCAAGTTACCATGTCTTGGAGCAATCATTGAGGTACTACAGCATTTAGAACGAAACATATGCTGATTCCATATGTCCTTGGAACTCTCCCTTTCTTGGTTCATACAAATATCAGATCTCATTCAACCAGTTTCACGTTGATTCATTGAGCCCAAAGCTTGAACTGAGTTGGTGGTGAAGAGCCTATTTCCATCCCTTTTTTTGTTTGTTCCTCACCTGCCTTATTCATTCTTTCCATTTTCGGCACTCCAGTATACCGACCTAGGATGTTCCCTTGTTAGTTTGTGTAGGCCGTTCTAAGCTTTCTCTTACACCAGCAATTCCATCTCATTTGGAGAAAAGCTTATTGTACTCTTCATTTAGTTCCATGTTCAAACAGAGGCTGGTTCAGATTCATTACATGTACATATACTATATAAAAGGAATTGGGAGGCATGGAGGGAATTGGGTACATTGTGATGTTAGTAGTGATGTGAGGGACAAAAGAGGTGTCATTGATTGATGTTTTAGCCGCACATGTTGCTGCTTAAATGTCCTACCATTTTTTTCCTGGAAATAAAAGAGAAACTTACAGAGCATTCTTTAACATTTCATACTACAGTTGTATTGAAACTTTATGTTGGTTACTATCCCAACTCTGGCATGCCCGTCTTCATGATGATATGAAGCCGATCCCCCATGGGTTTCCTTGGCCTTGTGCTGTGCTTCTTACTTGTTTCTTATATGTGCTTTTGTGCATAGCCTAAGTGCCTACAGTTGCAGAATGGTCTCTGGTCTGCTGCTTTTGTAGTTCTCAGATTTCAGGGTCAGAAGAAGAGCTTGAGGTGATGGGTACATGCAGGGGCTTTAATTAAGGGGGTTGGCCACTTTTGGACGGGGTTGTTGTTCGCATTCATTTCCTTTAGCAGGCCATCCCCCTTTCCTCTCTCTCTCTCTCTCTCTCTCTGTTGGAAGGAATAGACTTTCCATCAATATGGTGGAATATCTTCTCTAAAAAATGAAACACTGGATTATTTCTTTAAATGTCAAATTCGTTAGTGTCATTTTTATGGATGTTTGATAAAACATAGAATAATGTTTTATTTTATCTTTCAACAAAAAGGGCTTTATGCAAACTAATGGAGGGGTGGAGATGGAAAAGGAGAAGAGGATGTGGTGGATTTTATATCCCTTTCTTTCACAATTTACATTGCCTCAGTAACAAGTTCGTCTTAATCATGTTTATTTTATTTTATTGCTTAAGATTTGCATCATTTTTTTTGCTTTAAATATGTAAGGTGAGGTTAACAAAATAATGAGATGAAAATTCTCCAAATAAAATGATAATGAGATGAAAAGGAAAAGAATATAGTCTGTGTTGCAAGTGGATGGAAAAGGATGCTTTATATAAATCAATCTTTTTTTCATGCCAGCAATTAAGAAGATGGGGAAGAAAGCGTTACAAAGAGTTGATGCAACAAGATCGCATTTATTGTACCGCCAGTAGTTATTTAATGATCGAATCTAAAAGTGTTAGGTTCGGAGGTGGAGAGGAACAAACAGACACGTACCAACCCAAGTTGGACCCAAATCTATGTTGAGATCCAGGTTGGAAAAATATTATGCAAGAACAACGTTAAGATTTGCTCCCAAAGCCCTGCCAGATCTTTTCTCCTCTCCGGCAGCTTGTCGGCATGGAACCCCCCGAAACCCGTGACGTTTCTGGGCTGCCCGCCCCCACCAACGCCCACCCACCCTTCTCTCTCTCTCTCTCTCTCTCTCTCTCCAATTTGTCATCTTGTGTGCTCTATGTTGTGGGGTTTGCTGTGCTACAACAACAACAACCCACCCACACAATATATATAAATATACAAGGAATTAATGGAGGAACTCCAGAAGAAGAATAAAGAAAAGGAATCCCATGTCCAGTTATTTATAAGCCAGTTGTTAAGCAACTCCTAACCCGTGATCCCTCTATCCGTCATTGTCGTGGCCTTCTGATCCGCCATTAATTGCTGGAGCGTTCCCTTGCCCTGCTAACACTCCTTTGTTGTATCCTTCTTTTCCTACAATTTATCCATCGACTGATCAATGTTTAATTGGCCAAGCTCTTTGAGATGATCAAAGTGTATTGTGTCTATGAGATGATCGATTGCAGACCTTTCAGGCTGCTAAGATGCCTCATCATTATGTACATACAATATTGATAGCAATTCAGGCATTAAACAAGGATATTTGATAGAAACGTATTTTGTTCACGTATCCTAAGAGAAGGTGGCATTGAATGAGAGGAAAAAACATGAACTTTTCTTATATCTTAAGGCAGAACATATGCAAACGCATGGCATGGTCGGTCGATGTCTTTTATTTTTGGGGGACTTCAAACGGTAAGTTTTATTTTCGATTCAAGAGCTGTGCATGGCTGCAATCTCGAGGGCAGAGTGGCGTTACAACTGTTGCAGCAGAAATTAAGGTCGCATGTATCAGTTTTTGCAACGCTAAATTATTCACTTCGGTCATTCAATTCATTCACAAGAAAGAAAGAAAGAAAAAAATATCAGAAGAAACAAAACGAAAAGGATTAAGAAAGGACAAGTTCAAGTCTGAGAGGGGGAGGCCGGAGAGGGAAACATGGAACAAATGCAATAGTGACCATATATACTAGCTATGATCCAAGGCACAGAATCCTTTGTAGCAGTAGCAGCAACAGCTGCCAGAATATATAAAAAGAAGATTTTTAATGTGATTATTAATGTGTGCAGTAATTAATGCTAATGCTTTGGACCAAAGTTGTGTGGACAGCCAACCTATACATGGCATTCTGTGAGATGGCTAGGGAGGAGGGTAGAAGCTGTCATAACTCTGTGGAGGGAGGTGTTGGATTCTTAACCATTTGCCTAATTTTTATTCCACTTCTTCCTTCAATTCTGCTTTCACCATTCAAAGGTCCTTTTACCATGCAGTCTGTAAACTCTATGACACCCCTATGCATGCTCAAGTGTACTGAGATCTAGAGGAGTAAATTTCTTTGTCAGGGAAGAGTCCTTTGCACTTTATTCAAGAGTCCTCTGGCTGCATGGCCCTCACTCTTCCAAGGGGCCCCTCCTTGGAGGTACTAGCCCTGGTCCAAGGCCTAATGCCGTTGTCAAATGTGGAACCCAAGACCATGAGATGTCCATTTGCAATCAATAGTTGATCAAATCAGATAAAAGAGTTGAGAGAGAGAGAGAGAGAGAGAATATATTCTGATGTGGTTTCATCTAAACCAAAAGTGGAAGGAAGCTCTGCAGGCCACTAAGAATGGCTAATTCCTCCCTGGACCATACTAGATTCTGATGACTATTTGGATCTTTGTGGTGCTATAGCTTGTGATTGAGGGAGTTTTCATCCCCAACACAAGGCCCAAAAAATTTCACAAAACAATATTTGGGTCTTTGTTGCAATTTTTATCTTATTCTGATTTATCTAATTTTCATGTGCAACATGCATTTACCTTCTTTTTAACATGCATAAAATGGAAAAGAAAAATTTAAACCGTATTTTTTTCACACTTTAAATTCTAAAGAAAACACCCTCCCAATCTTTTTTGGATGACTATGATTATGGATAAAAATAATGTGAATCGGATGATTTGTAAAGTGAAAATAATATCTACTTTTATATATATATGTTTTTCAATAAAAAAATTTTATCAGTTATTTCAGATGATTTTTTCAAATAATTTTTTCGGATGATTATTTCGGACTCTTATATTTTTATAAATTTTTATTTACAATGATACTAAAAATATTTTATCATATAAATTAACATCAACTACATGCTATATATAGTAGTATAATTATTGACTTATATATTTTTTTAATATTTATTAATAAAACTTATACATTAATTGCGTAACTTTATATATGTTAAAACTATTCAAAATATTATATATATATATATATATAAATAAAATATTAATTATATGGATCTTCATTGTTGAATCTAGGATTCCGAGAATATTTTGAATGATCACAAATTTGTAAAGTGAACTCAGCCTATACTGATGAACTTGTTGAGCTGATTTCTGAAATATGATACATACAAGTTCAGACTAGCGGTCGACTTAAGCTGAAGGAGTGGACGACCAGTGCACGCGTAATTATATCAGAACTACATGTGTGCAGTGGGCGTCCTATGTATATGAAGCGGTCGTCCAACATTAGAAGGAGATATGCAATGGAGAGCAGAAGCATGAACGGTCGACCAAAGATA
>LTAE01002976.1:53255-67431 GCA_001647135.1 Pontederia paniculata | reverse complement strand
ATCAGTATAGACTAAGTTTCCTTACAAATTTGTGATCATCAAAACACACGGGATTCTAGATTCAACAGAATAATCCGTGAGTTGATAATATATGATTTATTAAAAACTAATTTTCTTAATGTATGAATATAATGTTAAATGCATTAATCAATTTAGGTCTGCTTTCATCCCATGATGTATTCATAAAAAAATCAACGAGTTTATTCTTTCGAGGCTTCCGGTGGACGGTGCTAAGTGGAAGGACATTTCGTTGCCTTATTGGGATGACAGTCCAAGTATAAATGGGAGGAAGGCCTTTCTCATGGTATAATCAGGAAGGTCTTCAATACTTTAGCTTCGTCTCAGAGGAGTATTATTCAACTACCGCCGAGATGCAATGCTTGTGGCCAACGATAACATTCTAGAAGGAAAGAATAGGCATGCACCACATATTTTCAAAGAATTTTGGTCTTCTCTTTGCGACATATGGTAGGTTCATATTTAATAGTTGGATTAGATTTAATTTTTTGTCAACATTTATCGCTTTCAATGTAGGGCTTCACCTGAATATCAAGAGAAGTCAAATGTGGCACACCATTGTGGAGGCTCTATTGGGTTCATAGAGCATAAATAAAAAATGATATTTTTTCAAATTACATGAATATTGAATTTATCATTAAACAGTTCGAGTAAATTGTTTAATATATGAAATATGATTGTCGTAGGAGTTGGCGAACGACGACAAAGTTGATTTTCGAACCGTGTACAAAGAAGTTTTCACCAATAAGAAGACCAATCAATTCATCTCGGAGCAAGAAAAATAAATTGCGGTATAATTTTATTACACTTATTCAAATATTTATCCTTCGTACGTTGGTCCTTCGTGTAGTTCGACCGTGGAACCTGCTCCTTGCGACTATGGCTAGGATGAAGGACCTTGTGGTGGAGGTGGTAAATGAGAGAGTTACGCCACTTATGTTGAAGGTTCTAAGTTTGATTTTGCTCCTCGCACTCCTTCGTCTGATGATTAGATTCTTTTGTGTTGACATAGTATTAGAAACTTATGTTGTGATACTTTGAAACATATGATGTCGACTTACTTTCCTGTGATGACTACTCTGTTGTATTACTTTGAAACTTATTAATTTTATAAGACATCTTTATTGTCTTGTGCATGAATGAGTATATATGTTTGATATGATGATACCATATTGTATATAAGGATTTTTCTAAAAATAAATATAGCATCCTATGTTGTTTTTTGAATTAGCGACCAAATAGCGACAATTTAGTGATAGAGTATCGATACAATTTTTCACACATTACGATACATAGCGACATATTAGCGACATAATAGCGACTGTTCAACGACAACTCAACACGATAATTAGCGATGAACTTTTAGCGAGATGGCGACGATTTAGAGACGAAACCTCATTTTTTAATAAAAAATTAAGATAACGACAAGCTAACGACAGATTGGCGATGATTTAACGATAGCTTAGGTGACAGTTTTAGCGACAGATTCTTCTATCGCTAATAGCGACCTAATTTTTGGGACAACTTTTTGACGTAGTCCATCTGTCGTTAAATCGCTGCAAATTTTCATAGCGACAGATTTACGACAGTTATATCTATCGCTAATGCTGCATATTCTTGTAGTGATCGGGCATGGCCAGCACTCATGAACGATTGCATGCAACTTGCCTTGGAGCAATTATACAACCATCCATATAATGGGCGATTACGTTCATGCCTCATGGATCGCTGGAGAAGTTACCTCTTGATTTTTTTTAAAAAATACTGAACATTTTTATTATTTTCTAAAATATTACATCTATCTAAATATCCTTACTTTAACTATAATTACGATTGAGCATGATTATGTTTTATCAGAAACTGATTTTGTTTTGACTAGGGTTTATATAATTAATCGAAACCTGTGATTAGTAATGAAAATTATCCAATAAGAAAACTATACTATTTTGTAAATCTGTTGTTAACAAATATGAGATGATGGTTACATTTTATTCTTTTCTTCTCGCTATATTTCATGATCATGAGTGCAATCTTTATTACCAATGAGATGAAAATTATGGAAGAAGTAAAAATTATCAATAAAATTTTGTGTTATAATGTGGTGAACCCTGGAAATTTTTAATTGAATAACCGATAATCTATCTGGATTATCTCATACCAATGACTTCTAAGATTTTTTTATATTTTTTTTTTATTTTCCAACTCGGTATTGATTTTTATTTTGGAGCATGTGAGAGTTAAAACTTACTTTTAATTTTGGGCATACTTTTTATTTTTGCTTAGTAAATTTCAATTTTCTAGAATTTATTTTTTATAATATCTTTTCTTTCAGATAAATGGTGTGAATTCATTAAACCTTCCAACTTTTTTAATAATTGATTTTGTTAACAAAAACTTTTGGTCTGAATAATGGGCAATTTTTTGTGAGATTTGATTAATTTAGTTAATTTGTCCACTCAATTAATTAATTAAATTTATCTCATCGTTGTTCACCCCTTACTATAATAAACTAAATAAAAAGATGATTACCTTAAAAGTTGTAATTAAAAACAATACGTCATGACTTGGTGGTTCCCACATTTCATGCTGAAACTTAACTTTCACGCATTTTAAATTTCATTTACAATAAAGTAGAAATTTTAAGCTAAACAACATATAATGTAGGATATAATGTGGGTGCTGGCTCAAATGAGGCAGCACCCCATGGACTTGAAATAGGGAGCGTCCGAAATGGCGCTCCCTATCTCAACCTTTTTTTTAATCCACTCTTTATTTCTTTTTTTTCTAACTTAATTAATCCCCTCATGTTTGGATCCAACTAACAGGACATTAACACAGGATACACATCTTCCAAAGGCCTCCACCCAATAGGTAAACTCCGGCCGCTGTCGGTGGATGAGCTCTCCGTCATCATGCTTCATCCTCCTCCTCTTCCTCCTGCTATGCTTTCGGTCCTCGTCAGGGCTCCACTCCATGCACCCACTGCATGCGGCCGTTGACAGGCTAAACGAGCTCGGCCCCTTCGTCACACAACTCCTGGACCTCCCTTGCCAATGCATCCCCCAAAAAAGAAGAAAAAATAGTGAGCTCATGATGTTTCTTCTTCATGACGGATTTTCTGGGTTCAGGAAGAAGATTTCATGTCGGAAGAATTACAGATGTGGACGTGATTTATGTGTTGTCCGTCCAGCGAAGGGTAATTCTTCTCTCTTTCTTTTTTCAGTTTAGAATTTGATCATATAAATTGCCAAGACAATGTGAGCTCAAATTTGAATTCTGAATTCGTGTTTGCGTGAAGCACTTTCTGCTCGGCCCTTTTGTTTCTCTTGTAAGTGGAATTAGCAGCAAATGTGAGGATGATGAAGAAGAAGAAAAGAATAGTGCAACAGATCTTTAGTAATTTGTTTGAACGGTATAATATAATTTAAGATTTTTACATCAATTTTACTTTTTATTTTAAACATTAAAAAATAGAAAGAAAAAAAGTGAGAACATTTAAAAATATGGATATGATATTAAAACACTAATTCATAATTGAATAAAATAATAATGAAATAATAAAACTGACAATATTGATATATGTTTTCATTACAAAATGTACTTCTATCCGTGTGATAGAATAATAAGTAGATATACATGATATAGTTATAAACTAATAAATAAAAATGTATAATGCAGTGTATATATATATATATATTACTTTTAGTGAATTAATAAATTTTGATATGATATAAATAAATGATACTTTTTGAAATAATATAAGCTAATATTTGAGTAAAGGTAAAGGATAAATAATAAAAAAATAGAAGTATGTGTGTAATAAAATAAATAAGTAGATTATTATGCTAAAATTATAGACTAGTAAGGAGGAATGTAGATTGTAGTATATATAAATAATACTATTAATGAATGAATAAATATTCATATAATATAAGTAAATTATATCTTATGAAAGAGTATATTAGATAATATTGAGTAAAAGTAAAGAATAAATAATAAGAAAGTAAAAATAGAATAGGTAAACTAAATTAGAAAAAAAAAAGAACACAAGTAGACAAGAGGAATCAAACTTAGCACCTCCGGAGATAAATTAGGCACCTCTATCCATTTGGACACATAGCCAATCATGAACTATATCTAGTAAGAGCATTACTTAATGGAATCCAGGGGTGCCAATGTGCTCCTCTAGCTCCGCCCCTGGGCGGGTGGCGCAACGCCTGCAGCGGCAGACTGACATTATGGGGGTGGATTCTGCGGGTGGAGAAGGTGAAGAAGGAGAGACCGGAGAGGAGGAGGAGGGGCAGCTGAGGGCGGAGGCAGGAGGGGCGGGTGGTGCAACCCGANGGGGGGGGATTAATTAGGTTAAAAAAAAAGAAAGAGTGGGTTAAAAAATGGGCTCCCTATTGAAGTCCGTAGTTTGAGGCAGCACCCTCATTATATCCTATAATGTAAGCACGTTCCTTGGTATAAGAAAATATTGCACAACATTTCTTGTTCTTTTCTCTATACTCTTTGATTAAATTTTCATTGTTCATTATTCTTTGATTAAACATATTAAGTTTTCTTTTCTCTATATTCTTTGATTAAATTTTCATTGTCTTCATTGTTGACCTGCATGTTTTAGAGATCTATTGTTACATTAATATAAGTAAATGCATGAGATTAAAGTGAGTATAAATTTCTCGTGATGCCACATCATTCCCATAAAATAAAACTAAAAAAATATTTATAATTTTTAAAGAGTCCTAGTCAAAGTAAATTAAGAAAATTTAAAACTTTTGAAAGTATTGTTCCCTGAAAAAATAAGAAAAGTAACAAAATAACAATTATTTAAAAAAATCTTAACAAAGATAAATTAAGAAAATTTAAATGTATAATTAAAAAATAAAGAGTACATCAAAAAATTAAGGGAAAAATGATTAAATATAATAATTATTTTTTCAAGAGTCAAGATAATTAAAAAACATTTACAGATCTTATTTTCGTAATTATTCTTTTTCCTGGGAAAATAAAATTTAATTAAAAAGAATCCTAACTAAAGTAAAGAACAATTTAATTTGAAAAAATAATTTATTCATATTTCCAATATTTTGATCAGTGAAAAAGAAGTATTAAAAATATTAACTAAATTATTAAAAAGATTATTAAGTAATCATTTTAATAAAATCCTAACGCAAGTAAACTAATAAAAATTTAAAATTTTATTTAATATAATTATTCGAGTTATTTTCCAGTAAACCTAAAATAAAAATAAAAAAATTATATTTAAAAAATCATAATATATTAAATTATTTTGAGAGGTATAATATATATAGGTAATAAAATCTTATTCCTCGTGTCACACAAAATTAATTTTAAAAAATAATTAAATAATTATTATTTTAAAAAAATATAAACTAATAAAAATTGGCACATTAATTACTAATAAAAATTTAACCTAAATAATTATTATATTTTTAATGTGTTAGATATTTTAAAATAAATGTAATAAAGGAGTTCTAAATCTAAACTTTAAATTTATTATTAGTTTCAAAATTATTATTCCACCGGAAAAAAATAAAAAGGTAATAAACTAATAATCATATAAAAAGAGCCACAAGTAAATCATTAAAAAGACTCAAAGTTTATTTTGTTAATATTTCCAGAATACTTGCTGCATGAAAAATATGAAAATAATTATTAATTTCAATTAGAGAAAATTAAAAACATTTAAAATTATAATTCTAAACTATTAGAAACTAATAATATTTTTTAAAAGGAGTGTCAAGTAAATCACTAAAAATATTTAAATTTAATTTAGTAATATTTTCATAATATTTTATCGATAAGAAGTAAGGAATTAATTGTAATTTCTAAGTGTGCTAACTAAAATAAATTAAGAAAATTGTAAATTTTAATGTTAAATTAATAATGATTTAAAAGAAGTCCTAACTAAAACAAATTATTAGAAGTTAAAAATTTTAAATTATTAATATTTTTATAATATTTTCTCATTGGAGAAATAAAAAATTAAGAAAATAATTATTATTTTTATAGAGTCCTAGACTAAAGTAAATTAAAACTACTAAAATTATAATTCAAAATAAATAGTACATTAACGATTAAGAAATAAATTAAACAGCCAAAGATATAAAAAAAATATTTTAAAGCAAATTTAAGAAGAATTTATCATGGTTTATCAGTTAATAATTATTATTTATTTTAAAGAATTTATCATTGTTTATCAGTTAATAAATTATATTTTACAGTTTTTTCATTAAAATAAGGTATTTATAAATGTCTAATGCAGAATTTGGTTAAAAATAATAAGTTTTTATAAATATAAAAATATCCATAGAATTACACTAGATTTGTATTTAAGTTATCTTTTTATCATTAGATAGTGTTTGTGTTAAAAGGATCATTGACTTATTCTTACATAATTAAGTAATTTATAATTTTAAGTGAGAAAAATAATAATAAAATTATATTTATTACTTAATGTGTTGTTGCAACATATTTATTTATATTCGAATAAGTCATTTTTATATGTTTAATTGTAGTTTATAAAATTTTGCATGTGAATTTAAGTTATTAAACAAAGGAGAGAATGAATTGGCTTACAAAATAATAAATCTTAATCTTCAGAGTTTTATTTTAAATTGTTTTTTTGTAAATTTTTTATTTGATATTAAGTTTTAATGTTAAAATTTAAATAAATGAATTATGATATAAAAGACAATGCAAATTAGCTCTTTATTTATTTCATACAAAATAAATATTTTACGTAAAGATTAAAATTATATGTTATGATAATTGATTTGGGATAATTCACAGATTTATATTATACTTTTTGTAATATTCGTGCATTGCACACATTAATAGATTTAAAATGAGTTAACTCAAGTATATTACAAAAAAAAATCAAATTTTAACTTATTATAATCTACAAAATGTTTGCTCACTGAAAAAGTATAAAAAAAATATTATATTTAAAGATTCTTTACAAAAGTAAATTTAGAAAATATAAAATTATAATTCATTATAAAGTGTACACCTATAGATTAAGGAAAAAATAAGCAATCAAAGATATAATTGTTATTTTTAAAGAGTCAAAGAAAATTAAAAGAAATTAAATTTGATATTATTATTAATGAAATTATTGTTTCACTTGGAAAAAAGTAGTTAAATAATAATTATTAAAAATAAGATCTAAATCAAGTAAATTAATAAAATCTAGGTTGGATCTTTGTTTTGTTGTTCTTCCTTATCATGCCTATATATGGTAAAATTTGTCATGTTATTGAAATTCTTATGACACAGTATATCAATTCATGTCACATTGCCCTTATGCCATGTTTTATAATTGCTTATTAATTATGTCTATGATGTTATGACAGTTCTATGATTATATTAAAATATGCTTATGATGCTTAGGTTATGCCTTTGCTTTGCAAGTTACTTTCAAGACATGAGCATGCATTGAACTTTAAAAAGAGATTAATATCATTTCAAAGATNATATATATATATATATATATATATATATATATATATATACATTGGAAATATAAGTAAATATAGTATTATTGAATATTATAGAATTATATATATGTTATGTTGATATATTATTATTGTTGAAAATATAAGTAAATGCATGAGATTAAGGTGAGTATAACTTCTCATTATGCAACATCATTTGCATAAAATAAAATTAAAAACAATAACTATAATTTTTAAAGAGACCTAATCAAAGTAAATTAAAAAAAATTAAAACTTTTGAAAGTAATGTTCCCTGAAAAATAAGAAGTAATAAAATAACAATCATTCAGAAGAATCTTAACTAAGATAAATTAAGAAATTTTAAATTTGTAACTAAAATAAAGAATACTTCAACAAATTAAGAAAAATAAACAATTAAATGTAATAATTATTTTTTCAAGAGTCAAAATAATTAAAGAAAGCACATATCTTATTTTCGTATTATTCTTTTCCTGAAAAATAAAAAAAATAATTAATTAAAAGTGAGAAATAAATTATTTGAAAAAATAATTAATTAAGTAACAAACAAATCAATTTAAAAAAAATAATTTACTCATATTTCTCGAATACTTTGTTAACTGAAAAAAAGTGAGAAATAAATTATTTGAAAAATTAATTTATCATCATTTCTATCACCTCCCACTTATGGTGTTAGAAAGGATCATGTGGGCGATGCGGAACCCCGGGTTCTGGATCTGACTGCTCTTTGCATACCGATAGTAGAGAGTCTGCTATCCAAAAATAGCAGTCCAGAATGTGCGAGCATTAAAGTCCTGTGGTAAGCATCGCTCCTCTCCATGTGGAAACTGGTAAATAAAATTAAACTAATTGAGGGAGAGAGAAAACCTCTTGTTATAGATCTGGAAGTCGAGCTTTATTTCCTTGTACTTGTTCCCCTCTAGATTGGTGGTGCAGAAGCTACTAAGGAACTCCGAGGTTGGCTACTCATATGTGTCCCAGATCTGGCCAAGAAAGTGGGCGACGCTAATCTATCGAAAAGCTACCTCATGTCCTCCAGCAAGCCAAACCTCTCCATGGTCTCCTCGTGAGTGAAGCGAGTCAGTGTGGTCTCCATGAAAGAAATATCCTTGTACTTTATCTTCATGTCATTATTCTGGTAATGGATCGAATTTGGTAGAAGAATCAGGTTGTTTGCAGATGTGGTTGTCGACTCTTCATTAGTGATCATCACTACCCTTTGTCTTTTCCTTTAATCCATTGAAATATGTGCAATAGAACAAAGAGGGAAACCGAATATAGTAAGTATTGTCACAAGCGTGACTAGGGGATCACGACCATGACTACAACAAGTGAAAGAAAGGCTTCAGAAGATCAGGGCCTATGATATGGGAATCACGATCATGATCGATCGATGCAGAAGATCATGATAGTGATGAAAAGTGTCACGATTGTGATCACGTCGTCTTCTTCTTCTCCTCTGGTGAGAATGTCTTCAGAGGTAGTTGCGAGTTTGTCTTCTAGTGTTGGAGATGGCTGTTAGGGTGTGACACTATACAACTGCCCCCAATTCTATGAGCTTCAAAAGTTGGGTGATCCTGCCACCAAGTCCCTGCATAAAAAACGAGTCTTTTAGCTCATGTTCAGCCCCAAATTAGAACAAAGGCAGGAAAGAAGGTCCATGATAGGAAATTTCAGAAAGCCTGTAAAAACATAAAATGGGTGATGATTAGAGATGAAAAAGGGCATAAAAATCAGATAATAATGTGGTTTTACTCATGTATTTTGGGCCTGAATTTTCTGTCATCAGTAGAAGTCTTCCAGAATCTTCCATAGAGGAGTCCTCTTTATATCTTTCCCAAGCATCATACAGGGTCTCATCATCATCATCCTGTTTGAAGACTCTTAATTTGTTCCTCATCTTGGCAGCTTTCTGAGGTGGTCAGAAGTTTGAAATAAACTTATCTATAAACTGTTCCAAGGTGGTGATGGAGTTCTTAACCATGTCACGCCCTATCCCTCAAAGGAAAGGGAAAGAACCTCAGCTTTACTGCATTCTCATAAGCATGGTTGCACTTGAAGGTATTGCATATTTTGATAAAGTTGTCAAGGTGGGTGTAGGGATTTTTGTTGAGCACTCTCCCAAACTGATTGGCTTGGACCATCCTTGCAATGGAAGGGTTGATCTCGAAATTATTTGCAGTGATCGTTGGAAGGAGAAATCTAGACTCAACATTCTTGTATTTAGAGGAAACGTAATCCCTCACAGTCAACTCAGCAGGTGGTGCAATAGCTCTTCCTTCTTCTTCGGTCATCTTTGTTCTTCTTAATCTTTGAAGTGTTCTTTTGATCTCTTGATCAAATTGTAAGTTGGCTTCCGAATTCGCAACTCAGGATTGGGTTGATGTGAGGTTGCTTTCCAGAGTGTATGCCTCCTTGTGCTTGCGATTAGCCTGAAAAGTCACAAGGTTTATGTAAATTTGCACGATGAAAAATAAATAACTCTCAAATAGTTTAATGAAAACAAAATAGGATAAAACAATAGTCTCCGGCAATGGCGCCAAAACTTGATGTATGCTAAATATGAAGAAAAATCTCTTTAGCAAGTGCGCACTAATCGTATCAAGTAATAGTTCAACGGTGAGTTGAGTATCGATCCAACGAGAAAATTGCTACCCTACTATGAATTCTCTAAACTAATGAGAGTAGTATATTGAGTTGGATAAGATATCATTTTTATGCAATGAAGATAAAATAAATGATAATAATGTGATCAATTAGCGTCAGAATGATATCATCAAGCTCTGGACTCGGATGAAGAATTAGGAAAATTCTGGTTTAATTAATCAAAATCCAATTCTTACAATTCTTAAGAGGATTAATGTCTGCCTAAGTTCTGATGTCCTCTCCAAGACGCATCAATTATCTCAAATATATAAATTATATTTTTCTTCTCCAAGATGACAACCTAGCCTATTAAGATTAGAAACACATTAAATTGTAAACCTTAGACTATGGGTTGTTCCTCTTCAGGATGTCAATCTCACATACCTCCTCTCTAGGATGCTACTAGATGTGATATGAAATTCTTTGACTGAATTAGTTGAAAGATCAATCCAGACATTCAAATGAAAATCATGAATATTTATAGTCCTATCCACGATGCTAATAAATCATAATATCATGAGATGCATGAAAACATTAAGCAACACACAACATATGCATAAGAATATGGAAGAAAATGATTTTGCAAATCTCCAAAACTAGGATTTCCAGGTTTTCCCTTTTGACATAAGAAATCTCCAAAATATAATCTAATACAAATATGAGAGTTCATCCTCTTGTAATAATCAGAGAAGAATTTACAACAACATAAATAATTACAAAAAGTTTAAACCTATGAAAGACGATCGTCTTAGAATTCGACGTCACTTCGTCTTCTCCTTCTATAGGCTCTCCCAGACTTGAAGCATACCATCTTTGAGGTTTTGAGGGCTATTTAAAAGTTAGAAGAGACCTAGACTTGATGAGAATTGTCCAGGGAAGATCAGGCTTCAAAAGAAAACACAGTCGTCGAAAAAGGACTTGAAACAACCACATATTTAACAAATTCCGCACATTGTCACTGTTACCGAAGGTAAGTACTGGGCGTGGATCGTGTCACAACCCATGACAAAATTGTCACGGTCATGATCGAATCGGTGTTTATTAGCCTCATATATGTCACGGTCCGTGATATGAAAATCACGACCGTGACCGGACACTTGTATTTTCTTCAAACGTATCACGGCCCGTGACGAAATTATCACGGTTGTAACAGAACAATGTCTTCTTTCCTCAAGTTGTCACGACCCGTGATCTAAGAATCACGATCGTGACCAAAGCTTCAGAAAACTCGTTGAATGTGTCATGAACCATGAAAAATTGTACGGCCATGACCGAACAGTAGTCCTTTCCCGTCGTGTTGTCACGACCATGGCCAAACCTGAAATTCTTGAATTGTATATCATTTGACTCCAAATTTAGCCTAGATTTTGATGGCTTTCTTCCTCCATACCACTGCATACCCTGGATACATGAACATACTGGTTATGTAGACTCTGACTCATAAAATAAAAAAGAAGTCAAACAAAAGATAAACTAATGCATACGATAACATAATGCATGGAAAATGAGATGAATATGATAAGGAAAATATGACTAAATTGCCACGCATCACCCCTCTAAATTGGTCCTGCTAAAACATCGAGATTAGGGCATGTTGCAATTGGAAATTGACATTAGCCATAGATGGAATCCTTGGAGCTCCAACTCTAGTGGCCACATATGAGTATGTATCTTTCAGGCATCTTGGACCTTGAGCTACTAATTCTCCTTCCATGGGAACTTGATTTCCCTGAGTTGCATATGCCTCAAGTGTGGAAACACTAAACTAAATAACTAGTCTTCCATCTTCTGGTGTATCTACTGTGTACTCAAGCTGCAGAATAGTTGGTATATGTGGTTCAGAATCAAGGTTGTTGCTACAGGTGTTTCATAAATCTTTTGTTCAAAAAACTTTAAGTTCATATAAGAAATCAGTAGTGCTATCTCTTTGTTGAATATTTGTTGTTTTCTTCTTCTAAACTCTCTCTCTCTCTCTCTCTGTCTCTCTCTCTCTCTCTCTCTCTCTCTCTTTATGTATGTCTGTCTGATTCAGAATAGCAATCTTCTTTAGTGGCTTCAGGTCTCGGCATACACTACACCCAAGTTAGTGACAAACAAAAGAAGAAAGAAAAATAGGAAATGAAATTGTTAAAGGAATATTCACAATGTTAAAATGAAGTATTGATGATATAAACATTGGAAATGATGAAGTTAACAAGTTAAGTGATTTCTTTGCAAAAATTGTCTATTGCTTCCCCGACAACGGCGCCAAAAATTTGATATGTGCTATCTGAAGTTCAATCAAAATCATATTCATGTACATATTTTAAAGTAGGGTTATGATAATGTATATGTAGGAAAATGAATAATAGTAGACAATAAATTTAAAAATCCTTAGACAACACAACGATGCTGCAAGTATACATCGATCGAAGGTAACACTTAAGGTATCGAATCCACAAGGAAGCTAAAGCAATTATCATGAATGGATCATTCTAAACTAATTAACAAATTTAAGGAAACCAATAATGATGATTTAAAAGAAACATAGGTTTAGATAAACTCATTTTTATATTTTCAAAGATCAAGAAATAGAAAGCAAGTTATTTCGGATAAAGAGGGATTGAAACTTAACAATGATGTGAGAAACTCAAGAGTTAGTATTGTATCAAGGATGTTGGATTTGATTGACAATGTCGTGCAGGGTTTGCATACTAGTCGGGTCTCCGTGAAAAGAGGAATTATTGATTCCTTTACAAGGGATTTCAATCACTATCTCCTAGCAGTTAAGCATCGAAGAGCGAGAAAGAATCTCGGAATCTAATCTAGATGAGTCAAGTAGCTGCTATTGGGTCGAGGGTCTTTCGACATACGTCCCATGCATCATAAGCCTGTAGAACTTGTGATGGAGTTCTCTACCAGACTATATGTGAATGAGATGGAATGGAAAGTTCTCCAAACGCTCTAAACTCGAAAAGAATAGGAAGACAAATTTCTTATGGTTTAAAAAATGTGAAAGCATCCGTTGACAATAAAAACCAATCATACTCAACGGGATTGAAGAACCATGACCGCTCGATCTCACAGATGCCTCCGATCAAGGACGTATCACCCGACAAGAATGAGCGTGCACAAGAAAGAATATCGAACCGAAGGTTAGTTTGTGTTCGATCACAATAATCCAAAACTCTTCATAAAGCATTCAATTCAAACAAAAATCAAACATTGGGTTCATAAGCGGAAACCTAAAATAGTGCAATGAGTTTGAAACTGAATAGAAATCCAATCCATATCCTTTAATACTAGCTCTAGATGATCCTACTTAGTTACAAAACATGTTCGTTACATAATCAAAGAGTAAAAGTAAGGAATTCTCATACTATCTTCGTCTGCAACCCCAACCTCCAATGGTGTTCTTCCTCCTGCGCTACTCCCTCAAAGAAGATGAAATATGAATTTGGATCATAGGAAGATGTTAAAAAGATGTATTTCTTTCTTTTTCTTTCTTCTTTTATCTCATTTTCCTTTCTTGGTATCTATCCTTTCTGTCCTACTAGAAAATATTCCCTTTTGATTCTCTATGATTCCTCCCTTCCAATTATGAGGTGTCAGGAATCTCATGCCTTTTCAGCAATTTTGTCATCTATCGACTCGACATGTTGGGGTGTGAAGCTTCTTCATGTTGGGATGTGAAAGCTCTTTTTCTCTAAAGGTCCTGAAATAGCAATGAAAATGCATCATAAACTAACCCTTGATGCGAAAAATCACACGCTAAATACTCAGCAAGTATATTGGTCGCACAAGTAATAAAGTGATAAGTAGAGTGTCGAACCCACGAGGATTGATGAATTTTAATATTCCGAAATTTTATCTTGAAAACCCGATTTAAAAGATATTCAGTGAATTAAGATAAGATAAAAAGATAAGATAGAATTTATAAAAGATAAACTATTAAATTTCAGTTTTAAAAGATAAATAGATAAATGAAGTAGGTTGGATTGGTTAGAGATAAAAGATTTGTTAACCACTGTTAT
>LTAE01002976.1:0-18647 GCA_001647135.1 Pontederia paniculata | reverse complement strand
TTAAGGTTGATGACACTTATGGATTGGTAGATGTGAAGCGTAGATCAAAATTTAATTCAAATGAACCATTTGTTCTAGCTGAGCAAGCACAACAAGTTTACTATGCAAAATATCCTTTAGCTAAAACGAGTGTTGATGAATGGTGGGCAATGTGGAAAGTAAAGAACAAGTTATTTTTTAAGAAAAAATGAACGTTGAAGGTACTTTAGTTGATGAAATGCCATGTGCTGATTATTATCAAGCCGATCAAACCATGTGAGTAATAAATGTAGCCCACGATGATGAAATAACAATATTTTTTGACATAAATGATCCTATGGAAGAAGTGAACATTAATGAAATATGTCGTCCTCTTGAAGTTGAAGATGAACAATTTATAAACGATAATGAGACCACCGATTATGAGAATGATGAAGAAATATATGAGTCACTTTATAAGCTCTTGAATAAGTTATTTTTCTAACAAATGCATTTTTAATTATGTTGTATATGTTTTGACATGTCATGCATATTTTTTTATATGCTATTATAGGTTATGCCTCCTCATGGTCGTGGGATAGCTCGTGGGAGCGGCACGAGTCGTGGCACTCCACTAGAGGTCGAGGATGAGTTCGTCATCGATCTTGACTCTCAGACATGTAAATTACTATTTATTGTTCATATTTAATCATGTTAGCTTTATATTTAATTTTTTTTACATTTACTATTGCTAACATATTATTTCAAACAATATTCATGTTGGGTCTTCATCGTCCCAACGAAACTCGTACATCATTATACATGTTACCGGAGTTACGGTGGATGAAAAGAACAATATGTGAGTTGATAATATATGGTTTATTAAAAACTAATTTTCTTAATGTATGAATATAATGTTAAATGCATTAATCAATTTAGGTCTACTTTCATCCCAGGATGTATTCATTGAAAAAACAACGAGTTTATTCTTTCGAGGCTTCCAGTGGACGGTGCTAAGTGGAAGGACATTTCGTTGCCTTATTGGGATGACAGGCCAAGTACAAATGGGAGGAAGACCTTTCTGATGGTATAATCAGGAAGGTCTTCAATACTTTAGCTTCGTCTCAGAGGAGTATTATTCAACTACCGCCGAGATGCAATGCTTGTGGCCAACGATAACATTCTGGAAGGAAAGGATAGGCATGCACCGCATATTTTCAAAAAATTTTGGTCTTCTCTTTGCGACAGATGGTAGGTTCATATTTAATAGTTGGATTATATTTATTTTTTTGTCAACATTTATCGCTTTCAATGTAGGGCTTCACCCGAATATCAAGAGAAGTTAGATGTGGCACACCATTGCGGAGGCTTTATTGGGTTAATAGAGCATAAATAAAAAATGATATTTTTTTCAAATTACATGAATATTGAATTTTATCATTAAACAGTTCGAGTAAATTGTTTAGTATATGAAATATGATTGTCGTAGGAGTGGCGAACGACGGCAAAGTTGATTTTCGAACCGTGTACAAAGAAGCTTTCACTAATAAGAAGACCAATCAATTCATTTCGGAGCAAGCAAAATAAATTGCGGTATAATTTTATAAAATTTATTCAAATATTTATCCTTAAGTATTTGGTATGGAAGTAACTATTTTCATTTACAAGAGGCATACAATTTGCTTATGTTAGAGAAGTACGAGGATAATGCAGACTCATTCTCCGAAGTCGACGAAGAGGTATGGAAAGAAGTTGCAGGACTTACTAAGGATGGTCGACTTCGTGGGTTAGGAAGATTGAGTTTGCAACAAGCGAGTGCTGCTTCTGACGTTGGTCCTTCGTGTAGTTCGACCGTGGAACCTGCTCCTTGCGACTATGGCTAGGATGAAGACCTTGTGGTGGAGGTGGTAAATGAGAGAGTTACGCCACTTTTGTTGAAGGTTCTAAGTTTGATTTTGCTCCTCGCACTCCTTCGTCTGATAATTACATTCTTTTGTGTTGACATAGTATTAGAAACTTATGTTGTGATACTTTGAAACATATGTTGCCGACTTGCTTTCCTGTGATGACTACTCTGTTGTGTTACTTTGAAACTTATTAATTTTATATGTCATCTTTATTGTCTTGTGCATGAATGAGTATATATATTTGATATGATGATACCATGTTGTATATAAGGATTTTTCTAAAAATAAATATAGCATCCTATGTTGTTTTTTAAATTAGCGACCAAATAGCGATGATTTAACGATAGAGTATCCATACAATTTTTCACACATTACGATACATAGCGACAGATTAGCGACATAATAGCGACCGTTCAACGACAACTCAACGCGATAATTAGTGATGAACTTTTAGCTAGATGGCGACGATTTAGAGACGAAACCTCATTTTTTAATAAAAAATTAAGATAACGACAGGCTAACGATAGATTGGCGACGATTTAACGATAACTTAGGTGACAATTTTAGCGATAGATTCTTCTATCGCTAATAGCGACCTAATTTTTCCGACAACTTCTTGACGTTGTCCGTCTGTCGTTAAATCACCGCAAATTTTCATAGCGACAAATTTACGACAGTTATATTTGTCGAGAATGTTGCATATTCTTGTAGTGATCGGGCATGGCCAACACTCATGAAGAATTGCATGCAACTTGCCATTGAGAAATTATACAACCATCCATATAATGGGCGATTACGTTCACGCCTCACAGATCGGTGGAGAAGTTACCTCTTGATTTTTTTAGAAAAAATACATAACATTTTTATTATTTTTTAAAATATTACATCTATCTAAATATCCTTACTTTAACTATAATTATGGTTGAGCATGATTATGTTTTATCATAAACTAATTTTGTTTTGACTGGGGTTTATATAATTAATCGAAACCTGTGATTAGTAATGAAAATTATCCAATAAGAAAACTATACTATTTTGTAAATCTGTTGTTAACAAATATGAGATGATGATTACATTTTATTCTTTTCTTCTCGCTATATTTCATGATCATGAGTGCAATCTTTACTACCAATGAGATGAAAATTTAAATTATGGAAGAAGTAAAAATTATCGATAAAATATCGTGTTATAATGTGGTGAACCTTGAAATTTTTTAATTGAATAACAGATAATATATCTGGATTATCTCATACCAATGACTTCTAAGATTTTTTTATATTTTTTTTTATTTTCCAACTCGGTATTGATTTTTATTTTGGAGCATGTGAGAGTTTAAAACTTACTTTCAAATTTGGGCATACTTTTTTATTTTTGCTTAGTAAATTTCAATTTTCTAGAATTTATTTTTTATAATATCTTTTCTTTCAGATAAATGGTGTGAATTCATTAAACCTTCCAACTTTTTTACTAATTGATTTTGTTAACAAAAACTTTTGGTCTGAATAATGGGCAATTTTTTGTGAGATTTGATTAATTTAGTTAATTTGTCCAATCAATTAATTAATTGAATTTATCTCATCGTTGTTCACCCCTCACTATAATCAACTAAATAAAAAGATGAGTACCATAAAAGTTGTAATTAAAAACAATACGTCATGACTTGGTGGTTCCCACATTTTATGCTGAAACTTAACTTTCACGCATTTTAAATTTCATTTACAATAAAGTAAAAATTTTAAGCTAAACAGCATATAATGGAGGATATAATGTGGGTGCTGGCTCAAATGAGGCAGCACCCTACGGACTTAAAATAGGGAGCGTCCGAAATGGCGCTCCCTATCTCAACCTTTTTTTTTAATCCACTCTTTATTTCTTTTTTTCTAACTTAATTAATCCCCTCATGTTTGGATCCAACTAACAGGACACCAACACAAGATACACGTCTTCCACAGGCCTCCATCCAATAGGTCAACTCCGGCCGCTGCCGGTGGATGAGCTCTCCGTCATCGTCATGCTTCATCCTCCTGCTATGCTTTCGGTCCTCGTCAGGGCTCCACTCCACGCACCCACTGCACGCGGCAGCTGACAGGCTAAACGAGCTCGGCCCCTTCGTCAAACAACTCCTGGACCTCCCTTGCAAATGCATCCCCCAAAAAAGAAAAAAAATAGTGAGCTCATGATGTTTCTTCTTCATGACGGATTTTCTGAGTTCAAGAAGAAGATTTCATGTTTGAAGAATTAAAGATGTGGACGTGATTTATGTGTTGTCCGTCCAGCGAAGGGTAATTCTTATCTCTTTCTTTTTTCAGTTTAGAGTTTGATCATATAAATTGCCAAGACAATGTGAGCTCAAATTTGAATTCTGAATTCGTGTTTGCGTGAAGCAGTTTCTGCTCGGCCCTTTTGTTTCTCTGGTAAGTGGAATCACCAGCAAATGTGAGGATGAAGAAGAAGAAGAAATGATGATAATAAAATAAATAAATGATGCTAAAATTAATAAATTTTAATATTGTAATATATTTTAATAAATTTCTGCTCGGCCCTTTTAGTGAATTAATAAATTTTAATATAATATAAATAAATGATGCTTTTTGAAATAATATAAGCTAATATTTGAGTAAAGGTAAAGAATAAATAATAAGAAAATAGAAGTATGTGTGTAATAAAATAAATAAGTAGATTATTATGCTAAAATTATAGATTAATAAGGAGGAATGTAGATTGTAGTATATATAAATAATACTATTAATGAATGAATAAATATTCATAATAATATAAGTAAATTATATCTTATGAAAGAGTATATTAGATAATATTGAGTAAAAATAAAGAATAAATAATAAGAAAGTAAAAATAGAATAGATAAACTAAATTAGGAAAAAAAAGAACACAAGTAAAGAGGAATCAAACTTAGCACCTCAAGAGACAAATTAGACACCTCTATCCATCTGGACACATAGCCAATCATGAACTATATCTAGTAAGAGCACTACTTAATGGAATCCAGGGGTGCCAATGCACCCCTCTAGCTCCGCCCCTGGGTGGGTGGCGCANAGGGGGGAATTAATTAGGTTAAAAAAAAAAGAAAGAGTGGATTAAAAAATGGGCTCCCTATATGACGTCAGTAGTTTGAGGCAGCACCCCCCTTATATCCTATAATGTAAGCACGTTCCTTGGTATAAGAAAATATTGCACAACATTTCTTGTTCTTTTCTCTATCCTCTTTGATTAAATTTTCATTGTTCATTATTTTTTGATTAAACATATTAAATTTTCTTTTCTCTATATTCTTTGATTAAATTTTCATTGTCTTCATTGTCGACCTGCATGTTTTAGAGATCTATTGTTACATTGTTATATATTATTGAAAATATAAGTAAATGCATGAGATTAAAGTGAGTATAAATTTCTCATGATGTCACATCATTCCCATAAAATAAAATTAAAAAAATAATTATAATTTTTAAAGAGTCCTAGTCAAAGTAAATTAAGAAAATTTAAAACTTTTGAAAGTATTGTTCCCTGAAAAAATAAGAAAAGTAACAAAATAACAATTATTTAAAAGAATCTTAACTAAGATAAATTAAGAAAATTTAAATGTATAATTAAAAAATAAAGAGTACATCAACAAATTAAGGGAAAAATGATTAAATATAATAATTATTTTTCAAGAGTCAAGATAAAACATTTACAGATCTTATTTTCGTTATTATTCTTTTTCCTGGGAAAATAAAAATTAATAAAATAAAATTAATTAAAAAGAATCCTAACTCAAGTAAAGAACAAATTATTTAAAAAAATAATTTATTCATATTTTCCAATATTTTGATCAGTGAAAAAGAAGTATTAAAAATATTAACTAAATTATTAAAAAAATTATTAAGTAATCATTTTAATAAAATCCTAAAACAAGTAAACTATTAAAAAAGTAAAATTTTATTTAATATAGTTATTCGAGTTATTTTCCAGTAAACCTAAAATAACCATAAACAAATATATTTAAAAAATCATAATATATTAAATTATTTTGAGAGGTATAATATATATAGGTAATAAAATCTTATTCCTCGTGTCACACCAAATTAATTTAAAAAGATAAATAAATAATTATTATTTTAAAAAAATCTAAACTAAAAAAAATTGGCACATTAATTACTAATAAAAGTTTAACCTAAATAATTATTATATTTTTAATGTGTTAGATATTTTAAAATAAATGTAATCTAATTCTAAAATTTAAATTTATTATTAGTTTCAAAATTATTATTCCACCGGAAAAAATAAAAAGGTAATAAACTAATAATCATATAAAAAGAGCCACAAGTAAATTATTAAAAATATTCAAAGTTTATTTTGTTAATATTTCCAGAATACTTGCTGCATGAAAATATAAAAATAAATTTCAATTAGAGAAAATTAAGAACATTTAAAATTACAATTCTAAACTATTAAAAACTAATAATATTTTTTTGAAAGGAGTGTCAAGTAAATTACTAAAAATATTTAAATTTAATTTAATAATATTTTCATAATATTTTCTCGATAAGAAGTAAGAAATTAATTGTAATTTTTAAGAGTGCTAACTAAAATAAATTAAGAAAATTGTAAATTTTAATGTTAAATTAATAATGATTTAAAAGAAGTCCTAACAAAATAAATTATTAGAAGATAAAAATTTTAAATTATTAATATTTTTATAATATTTTCTCGTTGGAGAAATAAAAAATTAAAAAAATAATTATTATTTTTATAGAGTCCTAGACTAAAGTAAATTAAAACCACTAAAATTATAATTCAAAATAAATAGTACATTAACGATTAAGAAATAAATTAAACATCCAAAGATATAAAAAATATTTTAAAGTAAATTTAAGAAGAATTTATCATGGTTTATCAGTTAATAATTATTATTTATTTTAAATGAGTACAAACTTAAGTAAAATATCAAATTATATTTTACAGGTTTTTCATTAAAATAATGTATTTATAAATGTCTAATGCAGAATTTGGTGCAAAATAATAAGTTTTTATATATATAAAAATATCCATAGAATTACGCCAGATTTGTATTTAAGTTATCCTTTTATCATTAGATAGTGTTTGTGTTAAAAGGATCACTGGCTTATTCTTACATAATTAAGTAATTTATAATTTTAAGTGCGAAAAATGTTAATAAAATTATATTTATTACTTAATTTGTTGTTGCAACATATTTATTTATATTCGAATAAGTCATTTTTATATGTTTAATTATCGTTTATAAAATTTTGCATGTGAATTTAAGTTATTAAACAAAGGAGAGAATGAATTGGCTTACAAAATAATAAATCTTAATCTTCAGAGTTTTATTTTAAATTGTTTTTTTGTAAATTTTTTATTTGATATTAAGTTTTACTGTTAAAATTTAAATAAATGAATTATGAAAATTGAATTATGATATATAAGACAATGCAAATTAGCTCTTTATTTATTTCATACAAAATAAATATTTTACGTAAAGATTAAAATTATATGTTATGATAATTGATTTTGGATAATTCACAGATTTATATTATATTTTTTGTAATATCCGTGCATTGCACATATTAATAGATTTAAAATGGGTTAACTCAAGTATATTACGAAAAAAAATCAAATTTTAACTTATTATAATCTACAAAATGTTTGCTCACTGAAAAAGTAAAAAAAAATTATTATTTTTAAAGATTCTTTACAAAAGTAAATTTAGAAAATATAAAATTCTAATTCATTATAAAGTGTACACTTATAAATTGAGGAAAAAATAAGCAATCAAAGATATAATTGTTATTTTTAAAGAGTCAAAGAAAATTAAAAGAAATTAAAATTGATATTATTATTAATGAAATTATTGTTTCACTTGGAAAAAAAGTAGTTAAATAATAATTATTAAAAATAAGTCCTAAATCAAGTAAATTAATAAAATCTAGGTTGGATCTTTGTTTTGTTGTTCTTCCTTATCATGTCTATATATGGTAAAAGTTGTCATGTTATTGAAATGCTTATGACACAGTATATCAATTCATGTCACATTGCCCTTATGCCATGTTTTATAATTGCTTATTAACTATGTCTATGATGTTATGACACTTCTATGATTATATTAAAATATGCTTATGATGCTTAGGTTACGTCTATGCTTTGCAAGTTACTTTCAAGACATGAGCATGCATTGAACTTTAAAAAGAGATTAATATCATTTCAAAGATAAACTTATGACCTTAGAGGGAATGAAGAACACTTTAAGGCTATGAATGGATGTGGGCCAAAGTGAGACAATAGGAAATTGATGGAGCCACCTCCTCTTGATACTCATATCCCATGTCAAGATTGAGACAAATTTGTGATGTGAAGCAATCTGTAGGGTCGCCGGGGTCGCCACCTCTTGATACACTTAACCTAGTGGTTAAGGACCTATAAGTTTCTTTAGGAGAATAAGTCAGTACTTCTAAATATCTTGTAAGTGAAATAGAGGTTCTTCCATGTTTCACCTTGTCGTGTTTGTATTGTTGTCGAGAATACAATCACAAACGAAGAACAAACACTTTCTAAATGTGGCTCGATGGGCTATATTCATTTTTTACCTTTGAGTACCTCGATAAAGTAGCACCACCAACCCATTTATGTGAAACATGGCAAGAGTCAAAGGGCAATTTCAAAACTTATTCAGTTCTTAAAAACTCACATATGTGACGAAGACTATGAAAACAATTCATCAAGCCTTAGGATCGACTTAGCATATTTTATCATTTTCAAGAACTATAGTGGACACTCCCATTGAAGGAGCATACGTCTTTACTCAATAATACCACACAATCTTAGGTCCAATCTCCTATCTTTGGTGCATCATCTGAGTCCTCCCATTAGTCGCTCAACTTAGTGCCTTAGACGAGGTCTCACATTCGGCTTCCTTATCGGGAAACATGTTGCAGAGTACCTAGAATTGTCAAATATTATACAATGCATTTTTCATCACATAACTTTTCAAATAAATCAAACAAATATTCATGATCATGATTCATTCACAAAATCTTGTTTTGTTATCTAATTGATTATTAGCCATATTCATAAATTATGAAAGCAATCTAACACCTCATATTTGTGCGAGTTAAATAGACCACACCATACAATAACGAAATAGGAGAAATCATTCTAACTTTAACATTCATAGGGCCATAGATATCAGAATGGACTATTTCCAAAGTAAAACGTCATGTTCACTAGTTTTTGCTTGTAACGTGAATGCTCTCATGATGCCACATCATTGGCATAAGTAAATGCATATACATATATATATATATATATATATATATATATATACATTGGAAATATAAGTAAATATAGTATTATTGAATATTATAGAATTATAGATATGTTATGTTGATATATTATTATTGTTGAAAATATAAGTAAATGCATGAGATTAAGGTGAGTATAAACTTCTCATTATGCCACATCATTTGCATAAAATAAAATTAAAAACAATAACTATAATTTTTAAAGAGTCTTAATCAAAGTAAATTAAAAAAATTTAAAACTTTTGAAAGTATTGTTCCCTGAAAAATAAAGAAGTAATAAAATAACAATTATTCAGAAGAATCTTAACTAAGATAAATTAAGAAGATTTAAATTTGTAACTAAAAATAAAGAGTACTTCAACAAATTAAGAAAAATAAACAATTAAATGTAATAATTATTTTTTCAACAGTCTAAATAATTAAAAAAAAAACACATATTTATTTTCGTATTATTCTTTTCCTGAAAAAATAAAAAAATAATTAAAAACCATTCTAACTTAAGTAACAAACAAATCAATTTAAAAAAAATAATTTATTCTTATTTCTCGAATACTTTGTTCACTGAAAAAAAGTAAGAAATAAATTATTTGAAAAATTAATTTATCATCATTTCTATCACCTGCCACATGTGGTGTTAGAAAGGATCATGTGGAAGATGCGGAACACCGGGTTTTGGATTTGACTGCTCTTTGCATACCGATAGTAGAGAGTCCGCTATCCAAAAATAGCAGTCCAGAACGTGCGAGCATTAAAGTACTATGGTACGCATCGCTCCTCTCCATGTGGAAACTGGTAAATATCATTAAACTAATTGAGGGAGAGAGAAAACCTCTTGTCGTAGAGTTGGAAGTCGAGCTTTATTTCCTTGTACTTGTTCCCCTCTAGATTGGTGGTGCAGAAGCTACTAAGGAACTCCGAGGTTGGCTACTCATATGTGTCCCAGATCTGGCCAAGAAAGTGGGCGATGCCAATCTACCGAAAAGCTACCTCATGTCCTCCAGCAAGCCAAACCTCTCCATGGTCTCCTCATGAGCGAAGCGAGTCAGTGTGGTCTCCATGAAAGAAAGATCCTTGTACTTTATCTTCATGTCATTATTCTGGTAATGGATCGAATTTGGTAGAAGAATCAGGTTGTTTGCAAATGTGATTGTCGACTCTTCATTAGTGATCATCACTGCCCTTTGTCTTTTCCTTTAATCCATTGAAATATGTGCAATAGAACAAAGAGGGAAACCGAATATAGCAAGTAATGTCACAAGCGTGACTAGGGGATCACGATCGTTACTACAACAAGTTAAAGAAAGGCTTCAAAAAATCAGGGCCTATGATATGGGAATCACGATCGTGATCGATCGATGCAGAAGATCATGATCGTGATGAAAAGTGTCACGACTGTGATCACGTCGTCTTCTTCTTCTCCTCTGGTGAGAATGTCACGGCCTATGATTTGATGGTGATGGCCGGTGTCATGAAGTTGCAGGTGTCGGCGAAGGAGAAGAAGGCTCTCTTTGGTGCCGCTAGTACATTGGACTTCGGAAATAATTGCAGGACCATGAGAGGATACTGGCGTGGATGATAAGCGTGATCTCCGGCTTAGAAGATGGCTGGAGAGGCATTTACGTAGAGGAGAAAACTTGTCGATGATGGATGAATCAAGAAGAAAAGTTGATGGATGAGCGAAGGTCATAGTGGGATTTTATGGGGGTCACGTGTGTGACCTTTACGCTATAGATCATCGATCCGGTGACAGTTCTGGAACGTATGACTCAAATTAAATGCGGCTTCAACGATCAGTCAAAGTCTTATCACAGCCCATTACTCAAGTGTCACTACCGTGAACAACTAATTTTTACACGAAAATGAGCGTTACAGGGGTGAAAATTAGGGCACGACTAATTTTCACAGCCCGTGACTCAGGTGTTACGACCATGATCGGTAAAAACGTGTGAACCCCATGTCAAGGCCATGTCTTGCTCGTGATAGAGTGTCACGACCGTGACTAGGATGTCACTGCCATGTTAAAAGGGGTGGCATTGCACGTGATGCACGTGACCGTAACCAGTGTGGCACAACCCATGATTGGTCGAGTCATGCTTGTGACAAGTGTGTCACAACGGTGAGGTGAGTGGTTTCTCGACTCAGTAGAAATCACGACGTAACAAGGTTGTCATGGCCCGTGATGAAGTACGTCAAATTTTTTTACCTTAAAACCTAGAAAATTTGATAATATCCAAACAAATAATATAAATAGATCCGAGAGAAATTGAGAAGTAATAGAACAAGTAATGAAACCCAAATATCATATGTAAAGTCAAAACTCGAAATCCTAATACCATTCCAAATCCTAAAATAAAAAGTACTACTTAAAAGTCAAAGATTAAAGGACCAGCAATGTTAGAAAAACTCCAAAATCTAAAAATCTAAGATAGAACTAACAGACAAATGTTTATCCTCAAAATCTAATTTACAGTCTTTAGCTTGACTTTATCTCAGTTCTCAAGTTGATTGAATGGTTGCCCCCTCCTTTGGATTTTTCTTGGTGTTGCTTGGGAGGGCTCCAGGTGTCCATCCTGCTATGATGCTGGCGAGCTGATCTATCTGCACTTCAAGGTTTCTGATGGAGGAGTCGTGACTTGTGGCCTTGGCCTCCATGGTGGTGATGAACTTTGTCAGCTTTTCTTCCATGTTGCTCTTCATCTCAACAGGTGGTTGTTGAGGATTATGCACCTGAGGGTTGAATCTATTTCCTTGCCCCCATGCAAGGTTGGGATGATTCCTCTACCCAGGGTTGTAGTTGTTACCGAAATTATTTCTGGGAAGGATCCCGCCACAAAATTGGAAGTCTTAACTTCGGTTGCATAAGCAGTTGTGTTTCCATGAGGGCATTCATTGTAGGAATGACCCTCTCCACAAAGCTCACAAGATTGAATACCTCGAGTCATAAGATACTCAAACTTCTTATTCAATGACTCCAGCTAAGCCACAACTTCATTATTTTTTCAGATGCTTCAATTTTGTTCACAACTTTGTTCTTGGCACCCCTTGATCTCTTTGTCTACCAGGAGTTCAAGACTACATCTTTGATCATCTCATAGATCTCTTGAGAGCTTTTCTTTCCAAAGATTAACCTCTAGCTAACAATTTAGTTTGGCTTTATCCTCCTGGAAAAGACCATTGTAGATGATCGAATGAGTGTAAACAATATTTGTTGTGTGCAAAATAAGCGCACTTAGTCCTAGACGTCAAGGTGTCACAATCCAGACCTGGGGGCACCCGTATGAAGCTGACTACAATCTGCGAGTCTTAAATTTATAACTTAAGCACTCACTTCAGCTGCAAGTATACAGCACCCGTATTAATACTTGAGGGTCGAATCCACAGGGAAAAATTAGATTTTCACAGTTCCATCGCTCTATTCTACCACGAATCAAACCAACGGAGAGAATTATTTTTATAAGTAGAGGAAAATCTGCAAATGATATGAAACAGATTCTAGACTAAGGTTACTCTACTATTTTTTACGAATTTTAGATTTTTAATAGGAGATAAGATTCTGAACAGAAAGTTAGGACAAAAGAAAGCGATTTGTCAAAATATGAAACGAATACCAGGACACGGGTTGTGTAGTGAGCGTCAGATTACTTCTTATCGAACCTAAACCTCAATCCAATTCTTAAAATCAGAATTCGTGGACAGGGTTTGCTATCCTCATATATCACCATTTTCTCACGGACCTTTAGGAATCACGCAAGCAACTCTTGAATACTTGTTGAATCCTAACCATTCAAATCTCAAAAAGGTTCGCTCGACTTCTCAGTCATCACGAACAAATGCAACCACAACTACACCCTTCGGCCTTGTCGTGATTGAACTTGGATGAACAGAAATGCCGGACATGTACATCCTACTACCCTCTTGGGTCATTGTAGGATCAAGCAATACTATTCATTTCCTCAAGTGAACATTGCGATTAAAAGCATATCAGTTCATCAAGCAAGAACAAAATGAACTACCTACAGAAAATCAGCTCAACAATCCAAGAGATAAGAATCTGGAAGATTAAAAGCTAGAACACATTACAGGAAAAACAAGTTCATAAAAAAGTAATCGGGGCTCCCTAACACTCCCATGTCCTAGCTAAACCCCTTAGCCGATAATAGTGGTTACATTCGTAGGAAGAGTCATCATCTCAAGCAATCTCCTAAACATTATAGTAGCAGGGTTTAGGAACATAAAGAAGATTAGAGAACACAGCAAAATGATCACACACTTCCCTCCCTCCCTTCTTATCCAGTCGCTCGTCGTCAGTCCCTGTGGATTTCAGCTTTAGAGCCTCTTCTTCCGCCGTCTTCCTCTTCTTCTCCAATTGTTTCCAATCATCGCCGAAAACCTTAGCTCTCGCTAATGTCCGACACCCTTCACACAGTTGTTATCTTTTTCCTTCTATACTCTCTATTTTTCCAATCAGAGTTTGCCATCTGTCCTCTGCACATTCCTGGAAAAAGGGGTGTTGCGGTGGAATCTTCAGAGGTAGTTGCGAGTTTGTCTTCTAGTGCTGGAGATGGCTGTTAGGGTGTGACACTATACAGCTGACCCCAATTCTATGAGCTTCAAAAGTTGGGTGATCCTGCCACCAAGTCCCTGCATAAAAAACGAGTCTTTTAACTCATGTTCAGCCCCAAATTAGAACAAAGGCAGGAAAGAAGGTCCATGATAGGAAATTTCAGAAAGCCTGTAAAAACATGAAATGGGTGATGATTAGAGATGAAAAAGGGCATAAAAATCAGATAATAATGTGGTTTTACTCATGTATTTTAGGCCTGAATTTTCTGTCATCAGTAGAAGTCTTCCAGAATCTTCCACAGAGGAGTCCTCTTTATATCTTTCCCAAGCCTCATACAGGGTCTCATCATCATCATCCTGTTTCATGACTCTTAGTTTGTTCCTCATCTTGGCAGCTTTCTGAGGTGGTCAGAAGTTTGAAATAAACTTATCTATAAACTGTTCCAAGGTGGTGATGGAGTTCTTAACCATGTCGACGCCCTATCCCTCAAAGGAAAGGGAAACAACCTCAGTTTTACTGCATTCTCATAAGCATGGTTGCACTTGAAGGTATTGCATATTTTGATAAAGTTGTCAAGGTGGGTGTAGGGATTTTTGTTGAGCACTCTCCCAAACTGATTGGCTTGGACCGTCCTTGCAACGGAAGGGTTGATCTCGAAATTATTTGCAGTGATCGTTGAAAGGAGAAATCTAAACTCAACATTCTTGTATTTAGAGAAAACATAATCCCTCACAGTCAACTCAGCAGGTGGTGCAATAGCTCTTCCTTCTTCTTCGGCCATCTTTGTTCTTCTTAATCTTTGAAGTGTTCTTTTGATCTCTTGATCAAATTGTAAATTGGCTTCCGAATTCGCAACTCAGGATCGGGTTGATGTGAGGCTGCTTTCAAGAGTGTATGCCTCCTTGTGCTTGCGATTAGCTTGAAAAGTTCACAAGGTTTATGTAAATTTGCACGATGAAAAATAAATAACTCCCAAATAGTTTAACGAAAACAAAATAGGATAAAACAAAAGTCTCCGGCAACGGCGCCAAAAATTTGATGTGTGCTAAATATGAAGAAAAATCTCTTTAACAAGTGCACACTAATCGTATCAAGTAATAGTTCAATGGTGAGTTGAGTATCGATCCGACGAGAAAATTGCTACCCTACTATGAATTCTCTAAACTAATGAGAGTAGTATATTGAGTTGGATTAGATATCATTTTTATGCAATGAAAATAAAATAAATGATAATGATGTGATCAATTAGCGCTAGAATGATATAATCAAGCTCTGGACTCGGATGATGAATTAGGAAAATTCTGGTTTAATTAATCAAAATCCAATTCTTACAATTCTTAAGAGGATTAATGTCTGCCTAAGTTCTAATGTCCTCTCCAAGATGCATCAATTATCTCAAATATATAAATTATATTTTTCTTCTCCAAGATGACAACCCAGCCTATTAAGATTAGAAACACATTAAATTGTAAACCTTAGACTATGGATTGTTCCTCTTCAGGATGTCAATCTCACATACCTCCTCTCTAGGATTCTACTAGATGTGACATGAAATGCTTTGACTGAATTAGTTCAAAGATCAATCCAGACATTCAGATGAAAATAATGAATATTTATAGTCCTATCCACGATGCTAATAAATCATAATATCATGAGATGCATGAAAGCATTAAGCAACACACAACATATGCATAAGAATAGGGAAGAAAATGATTTTGCAAATCTCCAAAACTAGGATTTCCAGATTTTCCCTTTTTACATAAGAAATCTCCAAAATATAATCTAATACAAATATGAAAGTTCATCCTCTTGTAATAATCAGAAAAGAATTTACAACAACATAAATAATTACAAAAAAGTTTACACCTATGAAAGACGATCGTCTTTAGAATTCGACAGCACTTCGTCTTCTCCTTCTATAGGCTCTTCCAGACTTGAAGCATACCCTCTTTGAGGTTTTGAGGGCTATTTATAAGTTAGAAGGGACCTAGACTTGATGAGAATTGTCCAGGGAAGATCAAGCTTCAAAAGAAAACGCAGTCGTCGAAAAAGGACTTGTAACGACCACATATTTAAAAATTCCGCGCATTGTCACTGTTACCGAAGGTAAGTACTGGGCGTGGATCGTGTCACGACCCATGACAAAATTGTCATGGTCATGATCGAATCGGTGTTTATTAGCCTCATATATGTCACGGTCCATGATATGAAAATCACGACCGTGACCGGACACTTGTATTTTCTTCAAACGTATCACGGCCCGTGACGAAATTACCACGGTCGTGACAGAACAATGTCTTCTTTCCTCAAGTTGTCACAGCCCGTGATCTAAAAATCACGATCGTGACCAAAGCTTCAGAAAACTTGTTGAATGTGTCATGAACCGTGAAAAATTGTACGGCCATGACCGAACAGTAGTCCTTTTCCATCGTGACGTCACGACCGTGGCCAAACCTGAAATTCTTGAATTGTATATCATTTGACTCCAAATTTAGCCTAGATTTTGATGGTTTTCTTCCTCTATACCACTGCATACCCTAGATACATGAACATACTGGTTATGTAGACTCTAACTCATAAAATAAAAAAGAAGCCAAACAAAAGATAAACTAATGCATAGGATAACAAAATGCATGGAAAATGAGATGAATATGATAAGGAAAATATGACTAAGTTGCCACGCATCACCCCTCTAAATTGGTCCTGCTAAAACATAGAGATTAGGGCATGTTGCAATTGGAAATTGACATTTTTCATAGATGAAATCCTTGGAGCTCCAACTCTAGTGGCCACATATGAGTATGTATCTTTCAGGCATCTTGGACCTTGAGCTACTAATTCTCCTTCCATGGGAACTTGATTTACTTGAGTTGCATATGTCTCAAGTGTGGCAACACTAATCTGAATAACTAGTCTTCCATCTTTTGGTGTATCTACTGTGTACTCAAGTTGCAGAATAGTTGGCATATGTGGTTCAGAATCAAGGTTGCTGCTACAGGTGTTTCATAAATCTTTTGTTCAGAAAACTTTAAATTCATATAAGAAATCAGTAGTGCTATCTCTTTGTTGAATATTTGTTGTTTTCTTCTTCTAAACTCTCTCTCTCTCTCTCTCTCTCTCTCTCTCTCTCTCTCTCTCTCTCTCTCTTTATGTTTGTCTGTCTGATTCAGAATAGCAATCTTCTTTAGTGGCTTCAGGTCTTGGCATACACTACACCCAAGTTAGTGACAAACAAAAGAAGAATGAAAAATAGGAAATGAAACTGTTAAAGGAATATTCACAATGTTAAAATGAAGTATTGATGATATAAACATTGGAAATGATGAAGTTAACAAGTTAAGTAATTTCTTTGCAAAAATTGTCTATTGCTTCCCCGACAACGGCGCCAAAAATTTGATATGTGCTATCTAAAGTTCAATCAAAATCATATTCATGTACATATTTTAAAGTAGGGTTGTGATAATGTATATGTAGGAAAATGAATAATAGTAGACAATCAATTTTAAAAATCCTTAGACAACACAATGATGCTGCAAGTATACAACGATAGCAGGTAACACTTAAGGTATCGAATCCACAAAGAAGCTAAAACAATTATCATGAATGGATCATTCTAAACTAATTAACGAAGTTAAGGAAAACAATAATGAAGATTAAAAGAAACATAGGTCTAGATTAACTCATTTTTATATTTTCAAAGATCAAGAAATAGAAAGCAAGTTATTTCGAATAAAGAGGGATTGAAACACAACAATGATGTGAGAAACTTTAGAGTTAGTATTGTATCAAGGATGTTGGATTGGATTGACAATATCGTGCAAGGTTTGCATCTAGTCGGGCCTCCGTGAAAAGAGGAATTATTGACTCCTTTTCAAGGGATTTCAATCACTATCTCCTAGCAGTCAAGCATCGGAGAGCGAGAAAGAATCTCATAATCTAATCTAGATGAGTCAAGTAGCTGCTATCGGGTCGAGGGTCTTTCGGCATACGTCACATGCATCATAAGCCTGTAGAACTTGTGATGGAGTTCTCTACAGGACTATATGTGAATGAGATGGAATGGACAGTTCTCCAAACGCTCTAAACTCGAAAAGAATAGGAAGACAAATTTCTCATGGTTGTAAAAATGTGAAAGCATCCGTTGACAATAAAAACCAATCATACTCAATGGGATTGAAGAACCATGACCGCTCGATCTCACAGATGCCTCCGATCAAGGACGTATCGCCCGACAAGAATGAGCGTGCACAAGAAAGAATATCGAACTGAAGGTTAGTTTGTGTTCGATCACAATAATCCAAAACTCTTCATAAAGCATTCGATTCAAACAAAAATCAAACATTGGGTTCATAAGCGGAAACCTGAAATAGTGCAATGAGTTTGAAACTGAACAGAAATCCAATCCATATCCTTTAATACTAGCTCTAGATGATCCTACTTAGTTACAAAATATGTTTGTTACATAATCAAAGAGTAAAAGTAAGGAATGCTGATACTATCTTCGTCTGCAACCCCGACCTCCAATGGTGTTCTTCCTCCTGCGCAACTCCCTCGAAGAAGAAGAAATATGAATTTGGATCGTAGAAAGATGTCTAAAAAGACGTATTTCTTTCTTTTTCTTTCTTCTTTTATCTCATTTTCCCTTCTTGGTATCTATCCTTTCTGTCCTACTAGAAAATATTCCCTTTTGATTCTCTTTGATTCCTCCCTTCCAATTATGAAGTGTCAGGAATCTCTTGCCTTTTCTGCAGTTTTGTCATCTGTCGACTCGACATGTTGGGGTGTGAAGCTTCTTCATGTTGGGATGTGAAAGTTCTTTTTTCTTTAAAGGTCCTGAAATAGCAATGAACATGCATCATAAACTGACCCTTGTAGGATCTGGATGGCACCAAGAGGGAGGGG
>LTAE01002975.1:2026-40161 GCA_001647135.1 Pontederia paniculata | reverse complement strand
AATCTGCGTTGCTCATGGAATCTGGCTTATTTTCTGAAAGTGGTTGATGTAGTTTCTTCTGATACAGATAGTCTTCGATCTGCATCTTCCAGAAGCCGAAGTCTTTACCATCGAACTTCTCAATCTTGACCTTTCCATCATCTGTCGCCATCGATCCCACCGCCCACTAACAACCTGGCTCTGATACCAGTTGTTGGGAAATACGAAGAACATAAGTAGAAAGATCACAAGAAACACAGAAAAATACACACATAATTTACGTGGTTCGGAGATGGATCTCCTACGTCCACGGCCGTCGCAGAGAGTTTTTCACTATGTTAATGTTCAAAACCACCAGAGTACATAACCGCTCCAAAGATAAAATATATATGATGGAGTTAGGGCGACCACCCACAAAATAATGAAATTACATATATACCCCTGGAAAAATTTTTCTCGGGAGCTCTGCCCCCGAACCCCCAGCCTTTCAGGCGGGGGAGCGCCCCCCCTGCAACCCCCCGCCAACTCAGTGCCGAGTTGGATCGGAGCCAGTAAGGATTGGATGATCAGTCTCCATCCGCTATCTCCAACAGTGACATCGAGATCAAGGGAAATGGTCACTTCGGTTGCACCCTTAGGAATTGTTTGGTACGAGAATAAGAGGTAGATTAAAGTTTTATTCTTATGCTTGCAACCAAACACCCTTGGAATAAGATTAACATGATCAAAAGTAGTCATTATAATTTTTATCCTTGATGTTTTGAAATTTGAAAAAGTAGAATTTATGAATTCCTGTTAGTATTATCCATTTTTTTAACTTTTATATAGTTATTTAAGGTATCTTTGTATTAATACATTTAATTTTATAATGACGGTTATAATATTTTTACTCGTATTATTATAAATGAAATTAAATATACTAATAAATTTATTTTTTTAGTTTGTCATTATCACTATATTAGTCCTATCATAATAAAATATCTATTATTATTATATATATATATATATCATTTAATTTATTTATTTTGTTTCTTTTTTATTCAAACAACAAAAAATTTTTTATTAATGATAATTATCATAAATAATTATATTGTATTAAATAATTGTAATATATTTTATTCAATATTTTAAAAGATTTTATTTTTTTAAAATATTATTTTATTATCTTGTTCTTATTTATTCTCGTATCAACCAAACATCATGGGAGTAAAAACTTCCTACAATCAAACAATTTTTAATTTTTAAAATTAGAATTGTGCAAGAATACTATTATTCTAAGACACATTATTCTTAATCTAAGACTTTTAAATTTTCTAATCAAACAGCCCATTAGGTTCTGACATTGCCTTATAAAATTCAACGAGGGCTTTGCCTTTGGGACGATAATCGAATTTGCGTGGGGCATCCATCCTAGCACCGGCCACTTGAGTAACAAAGGAGCCTTTAGAAGGAACCTTTGAAATGTGATCATGCGGAGTCAGTGTTAGGAGCAGCAGTGGAACTGATTGCTGTAGGCATACACTCCCGTTATGCTCAACCTTAATTTGAAGTATTACGAAGGTGATTCTAGAGGGTATTAGCTATTAACAGAGGGCTTTGGTTCTCCTTTGTTATACTTGATGAAGTGGTTTCAAACTTTATTTGTTATGCTGAAAATTGGGTCCAATTATAATTTTTGTTTAAAGGAGTTATCTTATTTTATGAGTTCTACTAATCGATTACTTCATTAAAGTTTTACATAACTAATTCGTACTATTTCAATCTGCATTAAGCTTCTTGATGGACCTGATAAAAATAAATACATTGAATTAGTGATGTTGGATGGTGATGATGATTTATGGAAACACTTCGGATAAATAGTTCTACACGTAACCTTCTGGGAATGCGAATACTACTGTGATTACTTTTTTACAAAAAAAGAAATATTCTTTTGAAGCAAAAGGAAAAGCACATCTAACCTTGCTTTTATTTGGCAATTTATGAGTACAACTGCTTTTAGTAAACCTTTTTATTTCACTACTGTAATACATAATGCTCCATTGATGGACATCAAAACGCACACCGTCCTTGGCAAAGAAGAAAATAAACCAAAGAAGAAGAGAAAAGAACACAGGCAATAAAACCTCTTATAAATCCACAATCTACAAAGTTGAAAGCCTTGAACATAATGCCTTGCTTTCCTTTCAAGCAAAACACAAAAGACTTCACAACAAAGCTACAAATCCATTGTTATGCCCTTCATCTATTCAAAAGAAAAGGGAAAAGATAAATAAAGCCCCAAAGCACAAATGAAGACAAACCCCTTAAAATTTACAAAGCCTCACACTCCACTCAATTCTCATTTTTTTTCTTTTTATACTTTCACTCCATTCCCAGTTGAACAAACGTGAAGACAACCTTATTATCTCTTCCTCGTAATATCCCAATAAAAATAGGGAAAAAACTACCACTTTCATTAAAAAAGGCCTCCAACAGGACGGACAGACAGACAGACAATTAAATACACAAGGAAATGAAGAAGATCCCACAAAAAAAAAATTGGCTTAGATAATGGATATCCAAAATCTTCTTATAGATGTCTCCTGTGATTCCCAATGGATTTTGTCGCAATATAAAAAAGATACAAATAAAATCTTCTTGTACAGAATTGTAAGGCTTTGGTGCGCTAAATATAAGAAAGAGACAGGCTCTGATCACTGCTACTGCCATAAGCGTCAACAAGAACACAAGATTACAGAAGCTCTCTCTCTCTCTCTCTCTCTCTCTCTCTCTCTCNAATTGTAAGGCTTTGGTGCGCTAAATATAAGTGAGAGACAGGCTCTGATCACTGCTACTGCCATAAGCGTCAACAAGAACACAAGATTACAGAAGCTCTCTCTCTCTCTCTCTCTCTCTCTCTCTCTCTCTCTCTCTCTCTCTCTCTCTCATCTGTTCTCGTTGTCTCCAAATCACTCGTAGGTGGCTTCCCTGGGACCCTCTCCTGCCTGTTCTTTGCCTCTTATCTCCTTCTGCGGCCTCTCTCAGCTGTCCGCCGTCTGAAAGGAGCCTCCTTTTTGTCTCTCTAGATTGGTAGGTGCTCTCTCAGCGGTTGAGCGTATAGTCGCTCGTCTTGCGGGATCGAAGTTGTCCCGTAGTAGGCTTGGAATCATCTGTTTGAATTGCCGCTGTCTGATTCCTTGTGGCAGCGGTTGGATTTCCTTGTCGTCCTTCTATTTTCCTGTGTATTTGACTGCTCGGTCGCAGCGAGTTGGACTTTTGATGTGTTTGGCCTTGTGGTTTGCAGGTCAGGGGGGTTTCCTCGTACAAATTGGATGCTGAAGATGGAGTTGGACCAGGAGGGGTTGATCTGAAGGGAGGTTTTAGGGCTTAGGGAGACTGAAGTTCGTCTGATTTCACAATGTGGATGTGAAAGGCGGAGTCTTGGAAGGGAAGTGAGCCTTTTGGCATTCCATGTCGGTCCTTTTGTTTGTGATGAGATGCAATGGGAATGTTGAAACTTCAAAAGAAAGGAAGAACAGATGCTTGTTAAATTCCTTCTTTTGATTACTTCAATTGCTTCTTAATATCCATTTGGTCAGTGGTGGTGTAGTTTTGATGGGAAATAAAATAGGTAGGAGGAGGCAGGTGGTGGATGACAAGTACACGAAGCCGCAGGGTTTGTATCAACACAGGGACATCGATCAGAAGAAGCTTAGGAAGCTTATCCTTGATTCGAAGTTGGCACCTTGCTACCCTGGGGATGAGGAGTACGCTCTAGATCTTGAAGAGTGCCCCATCTGCTTTCTGGTCAGGATGCCTTTGCTGATCTTTTTTTTTCTTTTTCTTAATTGCTAACCATGCTATTTGGAGCTGTTTGAGGTGGCCTCTGGTGATAACACTTTGTGCATTCTATTTTCAGTATTATCCAAGTCTAAATCGATCAAGGTGTTGTGTGAAAGGCATCTGTACAGGTACTAAAATTTGTCAATGTTAAAGAGTCTTCCTGAAATTTCGAGCTCATAATTCTTGACAATTAAGGTTCTTTGCAGAGTGTTTTCTTCAGATGAAGCCACCAAATCAAAGTCGAGCTGCACAGTATCCTTTTCCTTCATATCAACTGTCTCTTAATCATGGTCTGGATAATGTAAATTGTTTTTACATGACACAACAGATGCCCATTTTGTAAAACTGCAAACTACGCTGTGGAGTACCGAGGTGTGAAGACGAAAGAGGAAAAAGGCATAGAAGAAATTGTAAGTTTTCCTATATCATGCCTTCATTTCGGGAACCCTAATATTGTAATCATGGGTTCTGCTTTATATCAGGAAGAACAGAAGGTCATAGAAGCCCAAATAAGGGTCCGACAGCAAGAGCTTCAGGATGAAGCAGACAAGTTGAAGATGAGGCAAAATATTAGTTCATGTGGCAGAATAATTGCCCCGGAAGAAGTCGAATATCACCATATGCATAGTACATCATTTTCAGGTCCTTTGCATTTAACATAGTTATACATTGATGATTTGTATATAAGAAAAAATGATCATTTTATATTTTGTGCCAAGCAGGACAAAACAATGATTTCATATCATCTCAAGTTCCATGCTCTTCACAAGCAAGTACATGGCCTTCACACTCGAGGCAGAATAGGTGCTTATATCAGCATTTCCTGATTTTCTGTTACATGAAAAATAATTGTGATAAAATCTGTTCATCATCATTGGTCAGAGAAGGTGATCTATCAATAATATTAATTTTGATGAAGAATCAATAACCCTGCATCTCACTGTTTGCATTTTAAAATAGTACATAATATGCTGTTTCATATTTTTTTTCAGTCAAATGTTGTCCCAGATTTATTTTGTCTAATGGATCACCAAGTAGGTACTAAAAATCATCCACCGTTTATGTAATTTAAAGTAGCATCCATTGCTCAGCCATGTACTTGACGCATGAATAACAGCTGAATTATATAAGGGCCTTCAACTTTCAAGCGCTGGAACTTTTTTGTCAATTATTTTTTCAACTATTAGCTACTAATTGTATCTTAAAAACTCATGTTAAGACTTGGTTTCAGCAAGGTCGATAATAAAAATTTTCAGTATTTTGCTTGGTGCAACCTCCCCAATGCAACAACTTCTTAATCTATTGGCTTAGCAGGCTTCAAAGATTCTGATTATTTTCTGAACAATACTGCCAGATAGAACTATTTAAGAATGTTACTTTGACAAAAGACGAAGGAAACAGTTTTACTTAGATATTGAATGATGCAAAACACTGGCATACAACACTAAGGACCAATTCATGATATATTCAGAATTGTTACCTCTCATTATCTCATTTTATTTTATCCTTCTGGGAAAAAATATTCAGGGATGATGATTTTGATCTGGATCTGGAGGACATAATGATCATGGAAGCAATCTGGCTTTCCCTTCAGGTAATGTGATATTATCATTTTAAGGTTGAGTTGGAGAAAACTTGAGCTGAATGTGCTTAGTATAATCATTTGAGTGATATCTCTTGTAGTTCATTGATTAAACCTATTTTATTTGTTTGTGTAAGTATTATGCTGCCATTAAAGTAGAATATAATTCTTAGCAGCTTCATGGAATGTACGAAGATATTTAGTTTCAACAATCACATGTCTGCGTGTTAGTAGCTCATTCATTCAACTGCCCTAGCATAAAATGAAAAAATGAGCTATATTCTCAAGGTGTCATGCTACCTATTGGGCATTTCTTTTGCCTTCCAATAACAAAAGCATTGGATTTGATCCATCTATGCTACTTTTCTTCAATAGATCATGACACAACTATTCATTACTTTTGTCCGTGATCAAAAGCTTACATTATTAGGCCCCCAATTTTATGTTAAGCTAATAGGTAAGCGCTTTCCAATGTTATATCCCTTTCCAGAGTTTGAAAAAAGCTTCTACGACTTTAACATGTCTTTACCCTTACATTAGCTCTAACACTAGATGTGGAACTTATCTGATGTTATTCGTCAGCAACCATGCTAAAGGAGAATTTATTTGTTATCAAATTTCTCTTCCAAACCAGTTCATTCAGATCAGTTTAAATTATACAGCTAGATAGATCATTTATTTATTCATTTTAACAGGAGCAGGGAGCTCAAGGAGATCCAGCTTGTTCTGGCAGTCTTTTGCCTGGACCCTCGTACTCAGCAGAATGCCATGTTTCTGAGGGAATTACTCCAAAAATATCTTCTTCTGGTGGTCTGGCTTGCGCTGCTGCAGCCTTAGCAGAGTGCCGACACATGAATGGAAATAAGGGTCCAGTTTTCAATATGCTTCAACAGCCTTGTATTATTCCTGCTGGAAATACAAGGTTTGTGCAGCAGAATCCTCCTCCTGAATGCTGGGTTGAGATATCACCGGATGACAGAAGAGAAGTGGTGAGGGAACAGTTTGGTGGATGTTCGACTGATCACTGGTCAGTGGTGGCCGAGGCAGGAACCAGTTGTGCTAGCTCTGATATTGCAGTGGACACAGGGCCTGCAGTAGTACCATTTCCCGAGAGTATTTACATGTCTTCTGGGAATTATATTCCTGATAGCTTTGAAGATCAAATGATGTTGGCTATGGCTTTATCACTGGCTGAGGCTCGGGCTAGGACGAACAATCAAGGATTTAGCTTGATTTAGATAACTTACTGTGAGGATGTGCATGTCATTCTGTTAGTTTATCTTTAAATTCCTTGCTTGTTCTACAGTTTGTTGTTCCTTGGGTCTTTTCATTGATTGATCTCCTATCATAAGCATTTAAAAAAGTGTGAAGAATGAAGAAATAAACATGAAGATCCATGGAGGTGATACTTAATTGGAGGATGTTGCAAAAAAATGGGAATAAAATGGGGCAGCAAACTGAACGGTAGAGATACTGATGTTCCATGGTCAATAAATGTCTTCTCATACAGCTAGTAATGGTTTCTGGTCTATGTGCCAAAGCACACTGAGATGGAGGTTACTGATTACCTGGATGAGAATGATGTAAACTCTTTCATTTTTACTTTTCAAGGATGATAATGATGTATTAGATTTAGGGGCATCCTTGTTACAAACTTACAGGCAGATATAGTAGTATCTGTCAATTTTAAGCTTATTGGCTACTTCTGGTTAGCTAGTTCTACTGAGATGGCACTGTAATTAGTTAGCTATAACATTACATGAAATTATCCTCACTTGGAGGTTGATGTTTTTTACACTAGTTGCATGTTGCTGCACAATTTGTCTAAACATTTTGGTTTTGTCAAGAGTACTGCATTACATTGCATAGCAACTTTCTGCCTTCTTTCTTGGAAATAATGTTTAGCTCAATAATTACTCTGAACATTGCTATTTGTTGAAACCTTGCTAAACAGTCATTATTTGGTTTTTTTTCGGGTTACTGGAAATAGGAATGTTGCCAAAAACATTGGTTACAGCTTCATAAAACAATAACGGATTGTTTGGTTCTTCGATGCCATCATCATGCTTGCTTACCAGGTTCAATGTTATCCTTAGTACTCCTCATATACAGAATTAGTTATCTTTATGAGAGCATAAACACGCTGAATGATTGAGGAGAGCCTGATTCATCTTTATGCAGCAGACATTGGTAAAATTGTTGGTTGTTCAGTGGAGGATTTGACTGCCATAATCTTGGTTGAACTTGTCATAACGGTGGGCATGAAGATGTGCTGATGGTCTCGTATTCTTCAAAGCCACCTCGATATCTTTTGGTGTTACTGGTCCAACAGGAGGCATGTCTGTGTTGATTCAACCAGTTCATGGACATAAGTTAGTTCTCAAGAAGTTGAATAATGAATAGCAGGTGACAAAGCATCGTATAAGAAGTTTCTTATTAGTACGTGAATAATTGAGCTAACACATATATCCTGGAGATGAAGGTTTACCATCTTCATGTATGTCTTGTTTGTTCTCCAGTTCCACCATTAATCTCCTCAGTGGTTGCATGGCTGCCTCCTTGCAGAGCAGACGAATATCTGAACCTGAGTAGCCTTCTGTTTTCTCCACCAGAAAGTCATACTGGAGATCTGTTTCTCCGGGAGTGGATGGTAGGAGTGACTCAAGCATTGCACCCCTTGCTTCTGGTTCTGGGAGAGGTACAAGTATCTAATCGACGATGGTCGTTAACGAGGAACAATTGATTTACAGAAGAGAATGTTCCTGCAAACAGCAATGTGGGCCTTTTTTCCCCTTAAATTACCTTCAATTATGCAACTTTCATACAAGATCCCAGACAAAACTGATATATATCGGATGCAGGTGCTTATTGTCTATTGATCTATTCTACAAGATATTTGTTTAGAGGAATAAAAACTTGTCAAGCTAATAGATCTATCTCTACCATTAAAGTCTGACATTGTAGACCTTTAGTTGTTTTGCTGTTAGGGGCTAATGCATTTTACAAGTGGATCTAGATCATCCAATGAACTATGAATATGATATGGTATGCACACTATATCGAATCGGATGATCCAAATGGCCACTGCTCATGAATTATTGCAATTATCTTTTATCTTTACTGTCTCTATGAACAGCAGGGTAGTGCTAATCAATCAATAACTCAATACCACAATCATAGCAAAGATGAATGGTCCATTTCAAGGATACGCGCTTCTCAAGACGTCGGAGCATGGCTGCATCTAGTTCCCATGGAAGATTTGTTGCTGCTAAAACAAATACAAGTTCGTTTGTCTTTGTCAGACCATCCATCTGCATTAACACATCCGATTAATTGTATTCAAACTTCGTTAGATAACAATAAAAAACATGATCTTATCAGAAAATTAAAAAAATTAGACGATGGTCGTGCACAACTAAGAATAAGGAGTTAAACCAAGCTAAGTTAATTCATAAAAGATAACATTGAAGTGCATGCAGATCACAATACAAATATATGTTGGAGAGGATAATACCAGATACCTGTATAAGTAGTTCAGTCTTCAGTCGCCGACTAGCTTCATGCTCACTGCGTGCTTCACCACGTTGGCTTATGATGGCATCAATCTCATCAAGAAATATAGTGGATGGAGCATGGTGCCTGGCAAGGTCAAACAAAACTCTTACTAGCTTCTCTGAATCACCTGATAAAGAAAATTTAAAATAACATTTTAAAACACCAAAAGAAGGATGATGAAATATCCAAATCTGACACAATGAAACAGATGTTTAAGGTATTATAATGCTCCAGGGTAATTAATGGCAGGATGTGACCAAGAGACAGGAAAACAGTAACTAGACTTGAGAGAACGATGTGGTTAAGAATGATCATGTTTTTATCTATATCTAAACCAGCATCCTTCATAAAGAAGCATAAAAGTTTACAGAATTTAGATATGTAAAAAGCAAAGTTCAGAATACACTTTTACATACCACGCCATTTGCTGACAATTGAGGATGCTGATATATTGAAAAATGTTGTTTTGCATTCCGTAGCCACAGCCTTTGCAAGCATTGTCTGAAAATGTACAAAGACATCAGCATTCATTTGAAGACATAAAAGACAAACAACAAAATCAGGGTATCTGACTATTTGTCTGTTGATCAATCTATCTAAGTTAAATAACTTTTTCCTTTTTTAATTGCAACTTTATCTTACAAGTAAATATCTGCCAAGATAGAAATCCAGGACCCGAGAATTGCGGAACTGGAAGTGCGAGACAATACCGTATAGAAACAGATACTGAGTTCCAAAGTAGTCTATTTGTGTTTGAGGAGATGATTTAGGTTGATGAAAGAAAAAAGGTAAAGGGGAAGTAAACAGTGTAAAATAACAAGAATTAAGGAATCCTATAGTGTCACTCAACAATCAACCAGAGAAATGGGTACTGATACTTAACTTGATCAATTCCCTTTATGGATTAAGAAAGTTTAGGATGCAAAATTCATATGGTTGTCTTTGTGTGTACTTTTTGGTATTTTCGGGTACTTGATCTTAGTGTTTATGTTAGCCAATTAAAGGAAGAGCCAAATAGGTGTATATTATACGAAAAAATAGTAAATTATACTGTACAAACCTTTCCTGTTCCAGGAGGTCCAAATAGCAAAATGCCTTTCCACGGCGAAAGAAGCCCAGTGAAGTACCTATAACAAATTAGCAATTTAGAATTGAGATCATTGTGCATATCCATCAATTAAAATATTCTTATTCTACAAACTAAAATAAGAACAAAAAAATCATATGATCTGGACAAATGGCCATCCCTTTTAGTAGTACTACTACACTATAACTTCTGATGGAAAAAACAATCACATTAATGACATTTGCAATAACATCTAAAGATCACTACAGTAACACACAATATATGATTATTCAAAGAATTTATCAAACAGGTTGCATGAACATACATACTTGGGATACTTAATTGGCATGACTACCGCCTCCTTGAGAAGCCTCTTAGCATTTTCAAGGCCTTTTATGGTCTCCCATTTAACATCTGGACTTCCTCTGATGATATCCCTGTATTCAAATCACACAAAAACAAAGAAAGGGGAAATCATGAAACCCTGCCGTGCCTGCAAAACTTACAGAAAAAAGTGTTTACCTGCAGAGAGTCTCCGCTAAGTTACGCATTTCCGAAGACTCAAAGGGAGGGAGCAGTGGCTTCTGCCTGCGAAATTTGAATAATTTCATATGAAATTTGACTATGTATCATATAATGTTGACCATAATCCAGTCCTATCAATTAGGGAACACGAACTTTAATTGATGATTAAGCCATATTTGAACAAATTGTACAAGAATTCAAAATTTCTTACGGCCTTTGTTGATCTGAAATGAGTCCTGGACGCACCTCGTTTCTTCCTGATTCCTGCAAACGCATCAGATCAAAAGTTATCACACTACACATCTAAAGGCAACTGCTTGATTGCATGCAACAGCAGCAGCTAATAGTACTCCATCCATCCAGGAAGCGCATATATCAATCCAACCTGCTGCTCGAACTGCTCGTAGACAGCGAGCTCGGCGGGTGGCCCCCTGTTGCTGCCTCCATTCGCGTAGCTCCCATTGCTGCTGCTTCCCTGCTGATCCGATCTCATTTCCTCTTCTCCTTGCTGCTTCGTCTCCTTCTTCCTTCCAAACTTGGTGTTGTAGAACACCTTGAAATCCTGACCATCATCACATCATCAACGAGGACGAGGGAGAGAGAGAGAGAGAGAGAGAGAGAGAGAGAGAGAGAGAGAGAGAGAGATTCAGATACTTGTCAAGATCAAACAATGCAAACACAGGAACTGAACAAAGTAAAGAAGCAATCCAGTCAACTGCTGTGTTACATCAACATGCATATATGGTGGTGTTCACAAAGACTGTATGGTACCTCGAAAGACCAGCGAGTTGGAATGGGTTCTTCTGGCATTTGCTTTTCTTCCTCCTCCTGTTCCTCTTCGATAGGTCCAGTATCAGGCGACCTCTTGGTTCAATTCATAGCCTTCTTCTTGTAGCATTAATCTATTTGTGGTAATTAATAGAAATTACCTTTTTAAAATTATTACCATACTTTTCATGATATTCATCTCGTTATTCTTATGCCAAATCGCACGCATTATTACGATGAGTAAAATTACAAACAAAAATATTTTATAAAGTCTCTTTAAATAAAAAAGATATGCTTTGATAACTTGATTACTTACTTAAATGTAATATATGATATCTTAATAATATATTATTATTAAAGTGTAATATACCTACTAAACACTTAATATTTAGTAAATATATTGAGTATATCTTAATCATCTAAATTCATAACTAATAATGAATTATAAAATTGATAAATAATTATAAGTTATAAAATTTATCATTGATTATGTATTAAAGAGTTAAAATTTGCTCAACAATCTTATTAAGCATTAAATCTTAATAAATATATTAAACTATTATTATTATTATTATTATTTAAATTGGCTCGAGCCTCCTAGTTATTAGCTATTTAGCTCTCTTCTCTTTCATTTCGAAATTTAATCAATTTATTTTAATTTTTTTTTCTCATTCATCATTTGCGCTTTTTTGGTTTAATCTTCTTCTTTAATATTTTGACATTTGAAAAACGTTCTTTAATTTTGCAAATTGAAAATATAAATTACCATTGTCGGAATATAAATTATTTTTATATGTTTAATTGTGTAAAGAAATAAGCTAAAAATATAAATTACTTGCTTTTTTAATGTATATGATATGGAGATGCTTAGAAATGATTTTGCTCCCATTAAAGGAAATAAGTTATTCTAAGTTGTACGCTACTTTTTTAATCAATTGGAAAAGATTTTGTTATTATTGAAGTTTTTTATGGTGTTTAATGAAAAATAGTAAAGAAGATTTAGGACATATTTTTCTGAAGCAAAAGTACCGAAATATTAAGGACAAAACTGCAAATCTAAATTTACCGAAAAGACATCATTTAATTATACTTGTAATCTTTAATAGAAAAAGGAAAAAAGTAATATAATTTCGAATCAATAGAGTGATATCCATGCCATCGGACATTGATTGAAAAGTGGGTTTGAACGTAATATTGTTCAACATTGCAAATTATGTCAAATATTTGGAAAAAAAAGAAGAATATCATCTCTAGATGAAGTTCTCGTACTCCAGCATTTTGTGATTACAATCCTTCTATTTACATTGAAACATAAAACTTATTTTACCTAGGAAATTAATTTGTCATTAGGTGTTTTTTTTGGAAAGAAGTTGAATTATTTGAAGCGACTAGTTATTCATAAAATTTCGGAAATATAATTATTGAAGAGTTATTAATTTATATGGTAATTCAAAATTCAATATTTCTTGATATATATTTCAACATGATTAATATTTTTTAAAGAATATTATGTCAAAAATAATATTTAAGGGTGTGTTTGGTTTGATGTAATTGGTTGTAATTGGAATTCCAATTACCGTAAACACGATTCTCGTGTTTGGTTTGATGTAAATAGAACTACATGAAGTAATTGCATTTACTGCATAGGAAATTGTGCCGAAAATATAATTACCTGTAAATGCATTTACATCAACAAATAAAAATAATAAAAATAAAAAAATTAAATAATAAATTTAAATTTCACTTATATTTTACTAACTATTTATTTATTAATATATGATAATATTTTATTTTAATTAAATATTTATATCAAAATTTTAACTTCAACTAAATAACGTAATTCATTTTCCAAAATCTCATTTACATCTATTCAAACATAGGAAAAGTAACTCCTGTAAATACAAATCATATCAGAATTTCCAATTACAACTATTTACATTCCGGAATCACAATTACGTCAAATCAAACTACCCCTTAGAGCCCACGAGCACCAATAGGGAATTCTCATAGATTCGAATTAAACAAGGATCTGTGTGGTGTGCTAATGGATCCTTATAAATTCTTTTAACGGCTCGATGTGACATCGGGCATCGTGCACATTTTGTTTAGTTAGTCAGGAAATATAACATAAAATATCACCGCTGCACGACCATAAACGGCGATCTAAAAGGCCACTTGGTGTTCTTATCGACAAGTGGCACCCCCAACATATGCGAGTCAAAATGTCAAGGCCTTTTTTTTAATGGTTTGCAAAAATAATTATAATATTCTAGTTTCAGAATGGATGAGAATTAAGTTTTCAATTTCTCAATTTAGTTAAAAAAAAGTAATACATTAATATCTCGAGTTCAATTCACATAAATAAAATTCTTTTAATTTTCAACACTCATATACCAAATCGTAATCTTCCTTTATTATTGAAAAAGATATCATTCTAATTTTGACCTCTATCCTAAATTAAGTAATTGCGAATAAGTAGATGCATGTGAAATCATTTGATTTGGGATAATTCAAATAAATTATTAATTATTTAAAATATTTTTTTAGGAATTATTATATTATTGTATTTTGTTGTATCATAATTTTTAATAATCTAAATTGTCATCTTACTAGTAATCAAGATAACACTTATAAAAATATTTTTTCATATTATTAATAGAGTAAGATGTATTCTAAAAAAATTATTCATTCAATCAAATTTAAATATATATATATTTTATTAAAAATGTTATTGTTCAATATCTTCTTGATTTTTTAAGATTATTTTATGAACTATAAACTCTATATATTTTGTCAAAACTATTTTTTGTTTTTACCTTTTGTTTATAAAAATAATATATTATTAAAGTTTAATATTTTTAGAATATTTTAATTTTTTTATTTAATAATTTAAATTATAATTTATTTTATTAATACTTACCAAAACGATGTTATCGATAATTTCTAAGATGATAACGCATTTTAGTAATGATTTTAATTATTTATTAATAAAAATAAAAATACTTCAAATGACCTCTTAGCGGCACGCTTGATTTTGTTTTATATTTTTTTTAGTCGTATATTACTTTTAATTCTGAAAATGCACTTGTTCCCAAAATAGATAAAAATAAATTTATTTTCAAATATATCTAAAATGCTCCACGATTATAAGGTATGTTCTACTTTGATTTTAATTTAAATATATTTTTATATTTTATTATAAGATTCATAACTTTTACGGACTAAATTATTCTTATTATTATTAATAAAAGTGCTTATATAAATGTCTTAAGGGTTGGAGGTGACAGATATCTGAATTATTATTATTATTATTATTATTATTATTATTATTATTATTATTATTATTATTATTATTATTATTATTATTATTATTATTATTATTATATAGCATGTGTAATCTTTTCTTTATTTTGAAATCGAAGATATTTTCATTTTTTCTTGAAAAAATAGCATTTTAGATAATTATTTTCATTTTCGAAAATTTGAATTTTTAAGGAAATAATGAGTTTTGCTTGGTCTGTAATTTACATTTCCATAGTTAAAAAAAAAGAACAGAAACGCTTTTTTTTTGTTCTTCTGGACCATATGCGAAATCCAACGCACGGGCTGAACTTGAGTGCACCATCGGGCTGTAGCCATTTAAACACGGCCAGCAGGAAAAATGAATTATTTTCTATGTTTTTTTAATTTCAAAATATATCATTTCATTAGAAATCACATCTTTAAGCCACCGTCTTTCAAAGGCATATATTGGAAACGAGTTTTTTGTTTTCTTTTTCTATTTTCTAGCCCTTTTTAGAATTATTTTTAGATCTCAAACCAAACGAATTTCAATTTTCATCTTCTAAGACAAAAAGAAATGAAAATAACGAGTACAAAGCAAGCAGTCCGTTAATTTTCAAATAATCAACTATGCTGCAATGTATTCTTTTATCACAATCTTATTACTTGTACTGTACAAGCACTCCCAAGTACCTGAGTGCTTCATAATTTATTCGGTTCAAAATTATATTAAATTTCGTTAACTATCAATTATCATGAGAAATAAAGTTATTATGTAAATACTTAGTTATAGTTTTGGCATTCGCCGTGATCTGGAAAAGATTTTAGTATAACTCAATCCATTATTCAGAGAAAATTATTTCTTTTCTAATAAGATCTTTATTGGAATTTGAATTTTGAACCTTGAATCTTTCGTGTGTTTCCATATGACATGTAACAAAATAAATGTGTTTAATATTTACCATAAGTGATTTCTGTTAAGCACCCTCTCATTCATTCAATGCATTATCTTGAAAGGTCAGTGTCACGCCACTAACTCCACTCAGAAATACGACAAAGAGTGTTGCGATAATTCACTAATTTCAAATTCAAACTAAAATAATAAATGGTCAAAACAATAGATCAACATTTCAAGATAAATTTACTCTTAAATTTGTCAAAAAATTTGTGATGACATTTGCTAAAAATACGTATATGCAACGAGTACAAAAGATAAATTTGTCAAGTCCAAATTATATAAACTCATCAAAGTATAAAGTAAAGAAAATAAAAGGGCCGGATGCTCATAATATGGAGTTCACATCACTCCGAACATAATGATAATGAAGTAGGCACAAGGATCTAAAAATAGACTAAATCTATGAATAATGACAAGAATAGAAAAGAATAAAAATTTTAATCCTCTCCAACTATCTCATATGCACACAACCTAGTTATTTTCTCTTTTTTTAGAACCGTGAGCATGCAAAATAAAAATAACATCAATTCTCAATAAGTATATCCTTCTTCCCGTCTACAAAATGATAAAAATAGAAGGATAAACATAAAAGAGCTCAATGAGTGAATAAAGATTCCACAAACTATGAATATTGAAAAATAAATTTGAACATAAATCATATCTCTAAATTCATCATCAAATGTCAACCATATCATATATAGCTTATTATATGAAAATACTTCCAATCCAAATGCATTGTCAAAATATGTTATGCAATGATCCAATAACTATAAGTCATGGAACTATTCACCATCTACGAGCACAAATTCTCATATCCATAATACGTGTATCTCATCATATTCGTCACAAGTAGGTCAAACAACTAGTGTGAATCACGCCCGTAAATGACTCATCTCGTCCTCAACCAGAGGTCAAACAACTCGTACAACCATCGCTTGTACTTGCAAATGACTCTCTCGTCAACATAATCCAACACATCACATTATCATCCTCCAAAAAAGGTCAAATAGCTTGCACAGTTATAATCCGTGCACACAAATGACTCTCTCATCACCAAATCCAACATTCACATCACGTCATCATCCATGAGAGGTCAAATAAAGTGCATAGCCGTAGCCCGTGTCCTCAAATAACTCTCTTGTCAGCAAGTCCCACATACACATAACATCATCATCCATGAGAGATAAATAATCCGCACAGTCATAGCCCATACTCACAAATGACTCTATATTCACCATGATTCAACATTAGTAAATCACCTCACTCCCACGCGAGCCACCATGCAATCTCTAATACAAATGCATGATGATACCATAATCTCATTCAGAATATCAATTCATATTTAAAAATATAAATTTCCATCATGATTCATAACAACCACACAATCACAGGCATTACAAAAATTCATGATAAAGTAATAATATCCGAACAATTAAATCCATAAAAATCACATAACAAAATCCGCAAAAACATCGAAAGACCGAATCCTACATATCATGAAAATAGCTAAAAAGAAATCACATCATTAATTGACATAATTAATCACATGAGCTAAAGAAATTATTTAATTAAATCACTAACGATGTGATTATATATAAGATCATAAAATTCACTCACCTCGACTACGACCCAAATCTTGGGTCTCTCGTGTACCGAATCAATGAACCGAGAATCTAATCCAAATAAAAATTAAGTTTCCTTTATTAACCTTGATTTATGATTAAGAAATAAATTCATAAATGTTCAAATATAGCTCCATCACATAATGATGTCCTATCTATCATTTTGTTATTTTCGGATTTCATAACTTAAATCTCGTCTACTAATATGAATCCCGTCATACTTATAGATGTTTTGATTTATTATGATTGATTATTTAATAATTTAGTATCCTTAGGAGAATTCTCTCCTCATGGTTAGTATATCAGCCATAATTTCTTTATAAAAGAAATCTTCAGAGCACTAAACTCTTAATCTAACTTAATCTCACACGATACAACTTAAATCCATTTAAAAGTATCAACAAGCGTCAAATTAAATACATTAAAACTCGAACTACATCTTATCAAATTAATTTCTTCATCAAATTAATTAATGAACTCCATTTTCTTAAGATTACTCAAATTAAGTAATTAATCCTTAATTATCACATATGCAACTTCTTTAGCTTTGAACTCCTCCTGTAATAAAAAACTAATTAGAAAAAAAATTAGAATAACTTTATTTAAAAGACAAGTGATATAAAAGGAAAATCTTACATATGTTTTCTTAGTAAACTCTAAACTATAATAGTTTAGTTTAAAACTATTTCTATATAAGTAAAGTTTAACAATTTCAATCATCTGAATTTCGGTGCTAAAATCTTCTAGACCTGAGCATCTAATTATTCTTTCACGTAAGTACCAAGACGAATGACAAACAAAGTTAACAAAATTTTTAACTCCATTTAAAATTTCTTTAGTAAGTCCTCTACGACCAAGATTAGTCTTATTGTACATCCAACGATGATTTTCAAAAGAAAATATTTTCTATAATATATTTTATATTTAAATTTAAATAACTAAATTTTAAGATCAAGATAATTCAATATATAATTAGTTTTAATGAAATAATAATAAAAAAGAATATAAAAATCATGTGAATGATATGAGCTATGTAGCATAAGTATGATGATCTCTATCAAATACTCTTGAACATTTTGAAACAAAAAAAAAATTATGATGATCTCCTAGAAATATGATGAAAAATTTCTTCGGGCCATAGGCACACGTGCCGGCGACGGCCTTGCAGATCCGATGCCCCTAGAGATCCGATGCCCGCCCAAGAAGATGAGATCAACGTAGAATACGAGAGGAGAAGAGATACCAAAGAATAGGAGAGGAGATATCGCCGCGGTCGCGTCGGAGAAGACCGCTAGAAAGGAGAAGATTGTCAGAGAAGACAATAGGAGAGCGAGAAATGCCAGAGAAGACGAGATCGCCAGATCTTAAGGGAAGCCGCCGAAAGAAAATTCAAAGAGGGAAGAAATACAAAAGAGGGAAAGAAGGTTTGGCATGATCATTCTTTTTGAGGCGGTCTGAAACGATTGCCCCAACATTAGGGTTACACCCGACGACGACTTCGATTTCCAGTTTACGAACTAAACCATCCCAATTGGGACGGTCCGTTCATATTGGCCCAATTGAGACCATTTCCTCGACCGCCCTAATTAGGGCAGTCTAGGTGACTATCCCAATTGAGACCGTTCGATCCGTCCAACCATGATATCCAACCAAGAGGCAGTTTTTGAGACCGCCCCAAATAGAGGCAAATTGTTAGACCGCCTCAAAGTTTGAGTGTGAGTTCCTTTGCTAAAGTAAATGTCTTTGCATAGCATACAAGCTTGTATGATATCTAACTACTTTTAAATAAATATATATTTATTTTTTAATAATTGGTTGATTCGATTTAATAAACTTTAGACTGCAATGAGAAGTCTTATGACTAAATTTCAGTTAGGTTGCGTTCACTGCATTGCACATTGCACATTACTTGGCAATGTGCATTCCCTATCAGAAAGATTGTCACTTATTAAATTGTCGACAATGTACATTACCTTGTTTAGTATGTATAGGTAATGTGTCTGACAATCTTTATTATTTTATTTCTTATATAATATAATTAATAAATAATGTACATTTTTTACTAAAATATCCTTGAATGAAATAGTTATGTTTACAAATTTATATAAATTTAATTGAATTATTTGAACTTGAATCACAAACATATATCCTAAAATAAAAAATTATAAGTGATATATAATTTTCTAAAATTAATAATAAAATAACAATAATTATTCTAAATATTTATTATATTTTGATAATTAATGATAGANAACATATATCCTAAAATAAAAAATTATAAGTGATATATAATTTTCTAAAATTAATAATAAAATAACAATAATTATTCTAAATATTTATTATATTTTGATAATTAATGATAGATTTTTTATTATTTATAATATATTAATAATCTATTATAGTTAATTAATAATATTAATGTTAAAATTAGTATAAATAATAATAATAATTTATTTAATGATAATGATAAAACTAAAAATATTAGTATAGTAATTAATAATTATTATACTAATTAATAAATTATTATATTAATTTAATTTGATTATTTTTATCATCTATTTAAATAAAGTCTAAAGGACGAATGTGGAAAGAAAATGATAGGAGATTGCCACTTGAGTGACAATCTGGATTGCTCTCTCTTCTATGGACAATCCAGATTGTCACTTCACAAGCAATCTGCATTGCCTATTAACATAGATTACCTACAAAATTAAAACAAGTGAACGAAACAATGTGGTGGGCCCAAGTAATACAACATTACCTGCAATGTGAAAAGATTATCTCTATAGAAACGCCCTCTTAAAGCTTTTACGAATTAGTTAAAATACAAGGCGTACATAGAAAAAAATAAACTTATTATATAACAAAATCGTATATATTATATAATATTTAAAAGAATTAAACAAATGAGAAAAATGACTTGACGGCGAGCCCCATTTTTCTTCCTTTTTTTCATATAATATTTTATTTAATAACATATTTATTTGAAATAACCATACATCTTATTTGGATCTCACGTGAACCAAACAACTTGATTACTTTTTATTGAAGATTAGGGGATTACTTTGTTATAACAACAGAATTGATTAATCAAGCTATGAACTAAATGGAGATGACATGTATATCATGAAGCTAAAACTAAAATATAGAATATAACATGTATCTTATATTTTGTAAAAACAATAAGATAATTTCAAATAACTAAAGTTGCATTTTATTCTCTCTTAGCTCAAATTTCCGTTTTGTTATCTTTATTACATGCCAATTCCCTTTGTGAATCATGAGTCTCAAATTGAATTAGTTGACGAAAATGATTAAAGTTTCATATATAGAATTGGAATATAGGGATTAGTTCTTGTTTATTTTTACTAACATATCCAAGTGAATTATACACATTTCCACCTAAAAGTATAAGTATGGGCCATGCTAAATTTTGGGCGGCGATATATATGCGATCGAATAGATCAAAAGCATAAGGGGGTCATAAAGATACTGATCAGAAAGCTCTATCTAATTGATGTGGGGTATGGTTTTGCTTCCTCATCATGGTAAGAGTACTACTGTTAAATATTCTTAGCTTTACTTGATCCTGTGTTGCATGCATTGAATCCGTACCCTCCATATATGTGCCACGTACCATTTAGGCATGGGATCCCTGATCGATTTGTAGGATTAGAATGGATGCAATAGAGCCTAGAGACAATGAATTAAGCATATGCATAGCCATATTTTCTTTTCTCTCTATTCAGATCATATGCTTTTGTAAGGTTCATTGACTATGCATGGTCCCTCAATGAGTTCACATTACACCACCAAACATCCTATGGAGGTTTTCCTATTCAAAATGAACGCAGATGGACCATTTGCTCAAAAGAGCAAGATATATCATTCACTCTTCTAATTATCATCTTATTTTTGCACGTGCTTCAAGGAAGAATTCAATAACAATTTTGGAGCTCGATGCATGAGAATTTAGGTGTGGATTGATTAAGTGCAAAAAATGAATGTATTTAATGCTATTGGCTTCTATTGCTTCGGCCATTTGGGACTCAAATTGAATGTATATGAATTCCTGGTAATAGAGATGTGGATTATTTTGGCAACTTTGTGAGGAGATCTCATTTGATTCCTTTATGGATTGGAAGATCTATCTTAATAGGACATTATTTGTAATGACTAAATTATCAAGATCTTGATCTTATGATTTTTCTATATTTAATTATATATCGATTCTATAATTCAATTTATAGAATTTTTATTATCTTCATAAGATTTTTTACAAAATTAAATGATCATTGTCCAATCGTCTTAATAATCTTAGTAATGACTATTAATTTTTAATTGAAATTTTATTTTCGATGAAGAATCATTAATATTCAATGTTATTAGCAATTGATTAATTTAATGTGCAAACGCGAGTGATGAAAGTATATTATTGGTCAAGATGACATTTTTAAAATTCAAAACTCAGACTACTAATATTTTCTTCTTTCATGACTACAACTCCGCTAATCAATTATGTCAATTTATCTATTTTCATTTTACTTTTCTTCATAATCACTCACTAGATCTCTATCGATCTACAAGTGAGGTTGGTACACTGAAACAGGTTTGTACAGCCTGTTTGCAAATCTTACATGCTTCACAGCATGCAGGAGGGGAGAGGAAAAAAAGGGCCAGATGCAGGTCCTCTAGCAAAACAAATCCTACTATAAATGGTTTCATCATTCAATTATAAGCAGAGGGCCAACACGGAGGGGAATAAATTATAAATATATCATTAGACATGGACCAAACCAAGCTTTCATGACCATATATATATAGAAACCTAATGCATTATATATGCAACGCAAGGGATCAGGGGGTCCCTCGTATGGTATAATGGGTCAGTGATATATTTATTATATGAGGTGCATGCATAATATATGTACCATGCTATATATTAAGATCCCCCACTGGATCACCCTTCTTTATTATGATTCATTCTTTGACTGGAGAAGTAATTTGTGGAGGAGGTGGCATCTGTATATAAACTATATGTATATATTTATAATTTTATATCATTATATGTATCAACAGGGTTGCGTCCCATCGTCAACCTGCCAAATCTGATCACTTTTCTTTATTGTGTGCGTACGGGCTATTGGTTGCTGATTGAACGCCTTATACAAGCCATGCATAGGTGCCTGCCTCTAGAGTATGTCCCTACCTTATCTTAAAGGCCACTTCAGTGAGATGTTGCCCTTTGGATTTGTATATCTTGAAAATTTTCTAGATGAAATGTTGAGTTTAGAAATTAGAATGTATGTATAAAATATTCATTGAAGATTTTCATTTTATCATAAATAAGTATAAGATACAAGAAAATTTAGACTAGTGCTCGCAAACATTGGATAATAATAAAAAAAGGGGATAAGATTTTTTTAAGATTTATCAAAATTTAGAGTTATTAGCATATAATTAATCTAATATGAGATTAAAGTGAAAAAATAAATTTCAATCAAATTGATATTTTTAAAAATCAAGCGTGATAGTATTAACTCTCACCTGCCTCTAGAACATAGTTTGATTATTAATTGTGCCAACTAAATTATGAAAGAGGTATCATATCTTAAAACTTGATAATTTTAAATATTACCATCTATTGAAAGTTCATATATAATTACATAATTATTATATTTTTATATTTTGTATTTTTTTATTTTTTCTCATTATAAAATATATCCAACAAAAGATAACCATGAATGATGATATTTGAGTTGGTTCAAACTTTAAAGTTCCACAAGGAGAAAATTGTATATTTTAAATAATTGTTTCAACACTACTAGTGTTTTTTAAAACAATATTTCCATAAAAATCTATATGTTGCTAAAACTAATCGTAGTATAACTTAATGATATAACTTTCAAGTTTTATTTCTAGTACAGCCTTGCTCGAGAGGCCCCCTCAAATTATTTAAATACACTATTGCTGATTGGAGCTATGGGGGTTAGCTCAACTGTCAAGCTATGACTCAGAGGAACCTTTTTGGTGCATTATGAGCTTATAACCATAAAATATGTATTGATGACAGCAAAACATTATTAAGTATGTTATTTGTTAATTAAAATAAACTATGAAATCAAGAATGGTGGTTAGATGAATTAATGATGTGTAAATATTATTTGGAGGCACAGGATAGATAAATATCGAATACACATATATCACATCAAAGTACATAAAAGAAGAACAAAAAGAGGAGGTTCATGCAAAAGATGCGATAGGAAACCTTTTCTCCTTTCCATCTTTAGTTAACAGCTAGACATGTGTCACCTGCTCAAGACTACCTTTTTGACCACCCATGTGCCATATTAGGAAAGTCCATGCACACAAAGATTCATGATTCATTCATTCACTCACTCACTTTCTCTCTCCCATTATCTCTTTCTCTCACTCACAAGTCACAGCTCCCCCCCTCAATCTAATAATCTCTCTCTCTAACATGAAATTTAAAGAAAAGAATCACCATTCTTTCTCTCTCCTCTCTCTTTACATTTCAAACTGGCCAAGTCTGTTGTCAGCCAGCCTAGTTCTGTAGGCAGACCTCTTGTACTCGCACCATGTGAACTCCCTGTAAAGCTTCTGCTCCCCTTCTCCCATCAACAGTGGTAGAGGTGCCAGCCTCTCTCCAGAAGGTGGTCCTCCAAAGTAAACCATGGAGACCCTGGGCTTCGAGCTGTTAACCAAAACCCTGTGCTTCACACTCCTGAATCTCCCATTCGTCAGGACCTGTACATAAACACAAACACACAGCTTTCAGTTACCAAACCCTGGCCATGAGTGAGTGAGAGAGAGAGAGAGAGAGAGAAATAACATATGAACATTTGTATGAGGCAGAGAGGTCACTGTTGAGACATGTATCTCTCACAGTAGCAATTATTTTTGAGCAATTTACTTACTGGTCAGTTGTCACATCATTCTATATATAAATGATGTAGCATAGTACTACTGAACACTGCACACACACACACAGACCTCCTCCTCCTGTAGAACAAGAGCCTAATAGATTTATTTCCAGCCATCTATCTGTCACACTGTTATCTAATGTACCATGGTACCATATATTTATGCTTAATAATGGTGCTACTCCACAAACCAATGCAACCTCCATGTACTGCAGAATTGTTGCTCCTTCACCTTTACTTGGGTACATAACGATCATGACACACAGCACAGTGAACGGGGGGAGTACAATTCTGATGACCTCAACTGTAATCCAAGGTTTTATGGATTGGAAGTGCTATGAGTAGTACCTGCAAGGAGTCGCCGACGTTGACGAAGAAGGAGTCGGCGTCAGGGGGTACCGAGAACCAGCTGCCATCTCTCAGAGATATCTGAAGCCCCGACGAGTTGTTCGACCTGAGCAGCGATATGATCTGCGGGTCGGTGTGCTCCCCGAACCCTGTCATGCCGCCATTGATGAGGTCTTGGGACAGGGGGCACCGAGGGTAGTGATTGAGCCTGAGCAGGCAGTCGCTCTCCTCGTCCATCACCAGCTTGCTGAGCACGTCCCTCTGCTCCATATGCAACCCCTTGGCCATCAGCTCGAGGATGTCGCATGTCAGCTTCCTCACGGCCGCCGCGTACTCTTTCAGAGCAGAGCTACCAGGAGATCAAACGCCGGCCGGCGTCAAAACTACATTCGAGAATACCGATGATAACATGTTGTACAATTAAACGAGTACCTAAAAGAGCTCGCCGAGGGCTCCGACAGGAAGGCCAACGAAGAACCGAACGTGGGCCTGGAGGCGACGGCGAAGAGCAGGTACTCCACCCATCCCACGTCGCCATTGCAGCCGATGTTCTTGCTCCCGTAGCCGAAGGGGCTCGCGAGGCCGCCGCGCTCCTTCTCCTCCTGCGGCAGTGCGAAGAACTCCATGGCATCCGCCTCGAGCTTGGCAATGAGCTCCTTGGGGACTCCATGGTTGATGACCTTGAAGAACCCGAGCTCTTCGCAGGCCCTGACGAGGAGGGCCTCGGAGCCGGGCTGCGACAGGTCGACGACGGGAACGCCCGCGAACCGGGCGTCCGGGTTGTGAGGCAGAGGGAGGGAGATTTGCTCGAGAGCAGGTGGTATTGTTAGGACCATGGCGGCTGCAGGGTTTTGGAGCAGAGGAAACAGAGCAGAAAGGTGAAAACAGAGGAGCAGTGGTGCTGCTTGGTTTATTTGTTCCTCCACTTGGTGTCGTCCTCCTCCTCCCTTTATATAAGAGTTGGAAGGTGGATCGTGTGGTGGCTTTTATATGAGGGTGGGGGCAAAAGAGCACCTGCCCACATTAAAAGAAGGGGCGAAGCCAACGCGGTGCCTTGATATGATCAACTCGGATTTATATTTTTTGATTTTTTTAGCATTGTTGCTTCGATTCATCATTTATGAAAATAATAATAAGAATTTTGTATATTATAAATTGAAATCCATATTTTAACTAGAAATTTGTGAGAATTTTTTTTAGAGCTGATTGATGTATAATTCAAATAAAAAGAGATATTAGTAAGGCAGATAGATATATATATATATATATATATATATATATATATGAATCTTTAAAAGAACACTTCAAACGAGGAGAAATGATTAAATCTTCATCGAGATTAATGAGATACATAGTAATTTTCAATGTATGAATTTATTAATTTAAAAAATTAATGATCAATTTTATTTAATTAAAATTATTTTAATTAAATAAATTTTGATTATTAATTTATAATTTAAAAATTTAGATCATATGACGCACATAATATATAACAAATTATTATGTACTTTCAATTTTCTTAAATTAAAAATAAGCATTTAGGTTTGATTAATTAATTCAGATTAGATTTTAAAAAAACATCAATTTAATCAAATTGTGTAACTCGATTTCGAATTTAAAAAGTAAAAGATAAATATTTTGGTCAAGTAGATCAACCCTTCCTTTGTATCAACTAGGATTGAGTCGAGTAGTATACAACTTTAATTCTCTCTGCCCGGTGGTCTTTGTTTTCAGGTCAGTGGAGATGATAAGCATGCAAATGAGTCACCTCTTTCACATGATTCAATTCCATCCATCTTTTAGCGTCTATCATAATTGCAACAACGACCTCTCCATTTTTGTGCCGTCATCGTCGCCTAGGTGCTCGTGCTAATCTTCTTTGCATCATCGCTAATTTTATGACGACTTTTATATGGATTTTGTCAAATTCGACTAATTCATTTATCACAACAATTTAAAATTATCGTCGAGAAAAGTCAGATTATATATATAACTTTAGTTTCGTATTGTGACTTGCATGTAGAGATATTCATTGATCGAATTTGATATGCTCTGATATCAGAAATTCGATCCAATCTGATTGATTTTGTTTGAGTTGGGTTGAATCAAATTAATGACAAATATATCATTAAATTTTATTCAACTCAATTTTTATTAAATCGGATAAGATCATCGATTTATTCCATTAATTTTTTTATATATTTTTTTAATTATTTTATTATAATAATTAATATTAATTATATTTTAAAAAAGAAAGAAATATTTTTTAATGATTTTAAAGAATATAAATATAAATTTTTAATATATTTTAATTTTCAAATAATATAAAATTTCTATTAAGAATAAATTATTTAAATTTAATAAAAAATATATAAAAGTTCGGACGGATTGGATCGGATTGATCGGGTTCGAAAAAATGAAACTCGTATTTGATCCGTTGATGATCGAATTATAATTGGATTGATTTCGATTCGACCCAACCAATAATTCGGTTATATTCAATTAAAATTGGATCAGTTTAGATCGTCGAGTTTATGAGATCAATCCGACCCGATGAATATCCCTACTTGCATGCGGTGACAATAATTTTTTTTCTTGTATGTTATTGACATTATAGTTATTCTTAGTTTAAACGAATAAATTACGTATCCAAAAACCAAAACTAACTAGACGTGGTAAGGAAAAGTAGTATGAAATTTATATTCCTAAGAACAACTAAATTAATTCAAGATAAAAACGTGACACATTCAGAGTTTAATGATCTTGTTACCTTGTTCAACTTATCATTAGCTAAAACAAGTAAACAACTAATGACACCATCGTATTTTTTTAAACGCGCATTTCGATGATTATTGAGAAAAAAAGAGTTAATTTGCTACATTATAAAATTATTCGTAAACTATAAAATTGAGCAGAAGTAAATTTAATTTTTTTAGTACAATTAATTTCATTCAATAGTCTGATATTAAATTTATTTAAATTATTTTAATTTATAAAATTATTATTTTACCTCTAAATAAAAAAATATTTTCACTCTTTCTCTCACTCTCTTCTCTCTCGCTTGCTCTCTTCTTGTCAGCGTGCGACCTCGTCGACGTGCGAGCTCATCGTTCCCTGTTTGTCAGCGCGCGTAAACGAGCTCGACGAAAGGAGATGAGAGTGAGAAGAGACGAAGGAGGGAGCGAGTAAAAAAGAGAATGACAGTGAAGAGTGAAAGAGAGGGAGTGTCGAGAGAAAGAAAAAAAAGAGGGGAGAATATTTTTTTAGTTATACGTACAAAATAATAATTTAATAAATAAAATAATTTTATTAAATTCAATATCACACTCTTGTATTTAGAGATATGTTTGAAATTTCAGAAAAAAATGATAATAACCTGATGAAAAATATGATATCTCATGCCTCTGATTTTTGTTTAATAAACAGGAGTGCGAAGAAATTTGAAAATATTAAAAATGACCCATCATATAAATGTAAGTTTTCTTGAGTACGGAAAAAACTAAGATAATTATTAGATGAATAAAATATCAATGTAACTCGATAGAGAATCATGCATATTTGAAAATATATTAGTTTTATATTTTAAATATTATATACATATTATTACTTAATTAATATATAAATTATGTAAATGCATAGTAATTAAATTATATAAGTTACGATTATAATAAACTATATAACATGTTATAGTTATCATCTTATAGAATAGATATCACCTGGTATTATTGCAAAAATAAAGTTAATAAAAATGTGCAGTCCTAAAAATCATCCAAAAAATAAAGATCTAACAAATAAACATTTTAAAATTAAAAATCGGCTGATTCTTTTTATTTGTATTTCTAATTAATGATAAACGTAGCAAACTATACTTAATATCATTATCTTCTTAAATGACATCAAGGAGATGAGTCTAGCTTAGCTTAGTCCATATAAATCTCTAATTAAGACAATCAACAAAAAAAATTGCTTAACATTTTATTTTTAAGGTCACGTTATTATTTTTTTTCGATTATTACTATAGTTTTGAAGATTTGCTCATCTAATTTATATTGCTCCAAATCGTACATAACGATTCATACTCGAGATCGAGAAGGAACTAATATCACTCTATTCTAATCTTCTTTATTAGTCGCATCATCAGCTTTCAAATATATCAATTAGCAATCATTTCAATCTTAATCCATCAATATCTCCATCGAGCATTAATTCATTTTCAATCAAGATTGTATAAGACGTCGGTTTAAGTTTAGCAAATTATTACACATTATTATGTTTTTCAAACGTTCTTTTGAAGCTTAGCCATTGGACAAGTCTAATCAGATTAAGATGACTAATCAAATTAAGACATGTTGGCAGATGACATCAATTTTTTTCTAATATCTAAAAGGATTTTTTTTTAAATGAGGATTAAAATAAAGATATTTATTTTTTGGATATATATCAGCCGATTTTTAATAAAAAGAATCAGCCGATTTTTAATTTGCCGAATCTACTACTTAACTCGTAAGTATGAACGTATCTACACGATTTTACGAGTTGAAACGTATCTAGATAAGTTTTTACCTCTATTTTCGATTTTAGGTCGAGTCAATTCGTTTTAATACTCTAGAAACGTGAAAACGTAAATTTTTAAGTATTAAAACTAATTTTTGATAACCTTGGGTCAGGTCACATAAAAAATCTTTGGGAATGTTTAGATAAATGAAAAATTAGTTTCGGCGGACACGGAGAATTCTTACTCAACGCAATGCACGATCAACAACAGTGGGCTAGCAGTTCTATTTTTACTATTTAATTATTTGGATCCATCTTATTCTAAGTTTTCTATTAGCATTTAACTATTAAAAAATAACATAATAAAAACTCTCGTGGATAATACATTGACATCTTTGCAACATAAGAAATGTAACGTCCAAAAAAAATGCACCTCATCACACGCACAAATCGATACCTCGAATTGATCCCCAAAATGGTAGAAGATAATAACAATTAATTTGATCATTGATTGATATATAAAAATAAAAGTGGAAGACAATGATAAAAATGAAAAATCAACGAAAGACTTATCATATCAAGATATAAATATTAATCAGTGAAAGACTTTAAGCGTAATTAAGATATAACATAATTAATAAACATGACATAAGATACTAATATGCATTGTTCATAAAAATTACTTGACAATTTAAATCAAGATTCTATTAACTTGGCCAAAGACATAATCGTTTAGCAACATAATTAAAAGTTAACATGAGTTAGCACAACGCCATGACAAGTTCAACTTTTCATCCGCATGATGCAGAAACATGGAATATTTATGTCGTTAAAATTTGTAAAGATGAAAGCATCAATGAGTCATCTTATCCTTACGTGTCATGACCTATATATACGTCATGCATATAATTAACATAATAAATATAGAACATATAATAAAAAATTTTACACAAACATAAAGGTCAACGTATCATCATTTTTTTATTTTTTTACTTTAGCTTCTTAGTATATTATGTTCTTAATTTGATTTTAAACTTATCCTTCATCTTTTTTATTTTATTATCTTGATTATGCATTATTGACATAATGTATTATTTTTGTTTTCCTAACTTTTTTTATGCATTATTTTAATGCAATCTTTTTAGTTTAACTTTATTATTAATATAAGTTTTTTTCTTCAATTCTTAATACTCATCGTGTGATAATATTAAAAATTAGCATTCTAACTTCATAGGAACCATCCACATTATAACATATCTTTTTATTATCTCATCTTAATTAAAGATCGCAATAAATAATGTTCTTAAGGTTGATGAGACCAAAGATGCAATTTGCACATTTCCTTTTACTACTCTTAGAACCTCCAAAGGTATACACACCAATTAAGGTTCAAGATTTTACTTCTTGAAAATTACATCTCTTTGGTGAGAAGTTTTACTCTCTTTTATATGTGTATTTAGTTTTGTCTTAATCTATTTTTATTATAAAAAAATGAAGATGTCACCTACTTAAGCAGGTAATATCATGTTACACATCTCCTCAATTGTAGAATATTAGATAAATATGGTGAATGTTAAATTTTTCGCTCACAAATATTTTTTATATCCATCATATATTTAATATTCTACGATTGAGGAGATAGGTAATACCTTCATTAAATCTCTTATTATATGCATCAATCAACAATATAAACATTTCATGATTCATTTTTTAACCTTAGGTACTACTGAATATGCATATCGTATCCAAGTGAATTAAACATCACATCATTTGTATCTAAGTAAACAGTTAATAACATAATGACATAACATGCTTTAACAATCATAAGTAAGCAATTACGGAATATCATCTGCTATAATTGATTGTTAACATGTGTATGTTTAAGAAAGTTGGAAATCAGAATAGAAAATATGAACTTAACTCGGGCCAACCAAACTTCCTCATCAGTCGATCGAGATGGGCTTGATCGATTATTTGACTGATGTTCGTGCTGTGAAAGTGTCATTCGATTGATCACTTGAGCGGTTGAAGTTGGTTAGACTGATGGGTCGATCAATATTTCCTCGATGGTTAGGTCATTCAGTTGGCCTCACAAATGGTTGAGTACTTGAGTTAGTGTGGTCGATTAGTCGATCGACTATAAGGAAACATTGACATTTTTAGAATTTGTCAAAGGATATTTTTCCTAAGTTTTCTATATAGGGTTCACTCATTTCTAGCATAATAATTTCTTAGGTTGTCATGGCATAATAGAAAGCATAAGACATGGTGTTAACTAAAGAGCATAAAGCATGCCATTTACACATAAGAACAATGACAATAAACCCTCACATAAGAATCTAATTACAAACTCTAGAATAAAAATCCTTATTTTCCATCTCCCCCTTGTACAATTACATGGAATTATAACATTTTAACATGAATTAGAGATGATGATCCCTTTTACAATCTTGATGTGTGTCTTTTCTCTAATTCCTTCTCCTTCTTCATCCTTGATCAAATAGTTCATCCTTCCTTTATTGTAATTTCAAAATGAGATGAGCTATGAGTTAGTTCCTTGGCGTATTGGTGATGCAAACAAGATAAATGACGTTCTAAATTCAAATGAAAGAGAAACATGTGAGTTTTGAGGTTTATACATGTGAAGAGTTGAGTGGATTTTCGGGTCAAATCGCTTGACACTTAAGTGAATAAATGGGGCTTACTTGTTATAAATGCTTTGCATGTCCTATCATCAATTGACTTGATTCAATAATTATATGTATATTCAAGATATAAGCAACTCATTCATTATGTTTTTTCGAATTAGACTATACTTTTCATGAAAGTTCTTGTGTTATATATATATATATAAATATATATATATTTATATATATATCACAAGAATTTCATGAAAAAATATAGTTCAATTCGAATATCTAATATCTTTCTTCAGAGGATATTGGTCAACGAGAGTATATTTATTAAATCACATTAATATAATTTACTGTAAATTAATATTAACAACTTCCAAACATGAATCATGGAAGAAACGATAAATATAATCACATATGGAAAAAAAAGAAGACATGAGATTATGATGTTTACTTTAATTGGGTTACATCCATGAACATTGATACAATATTATTAGATGAGAGAATTTTAAAAAAAATCATAATAATTCAGATATCTCGTATCTTATGAAGTTTATATAATCATTTCTTAAAAGAAATAGAATTTGTCTTAGAATTAGACTTACAACAATCTTTAGAAAATATGTCACATATAAAAAGATATAAAATTCTATATAAAAGAAAGAATATACCTTAATCTTTTTGCTCTACCCCTCACTCTCCTGCCTGGGATTCCCTCTTGACCCCCCTTAGGCCCGAGCACAATATGACCTACATGGAATGACTTCTCTAGTGCTTGCGCTTCTATCTTTTATCTTTCCTAAAAATTTGAAGAACCACCGACATGATGACATAATTAAAATTTTGGGACCCATGCCACATGTTATATGCCATTTAAAAGTGGTGGAACATATATATGGATCTTCCTTTGTAAATGAAATGAAATGCAAAAGGTGTAACTTTATGATTGAAAAGGAAAGATATTAAAACTTTTTTCCCAAGTCTGAATCTCCCTTAAACATAATGTTTTACATTCAATTTTTCATATCATACTTATATAATGCATAAATATTTTGGTAGCCATCATATCCAACCTTTTTTTTTATCTAGACTCAACTTCTTCTACCAATATAATTATTTGGATTTGATTCAAAAAAAAAGTCACCCAAAAAGGCCAATATCATTATTACCATCTCGGAGGAGTTTTGGCGCATGACATGCATAGACTTCATTCGAGCATAGAGTCGTGCACGATCGAAATCCAATTTCATTGGATCGAGCACAACACAACATGCATGGAATGAATCTCTCGTCCACTTATATATTTTTCTAAAATTTGAGGAACCCACTAAAATGATGGAACTAATTAAAATTTAGAGACCATGCAACATATTATTATACAATTAAAGAGAGGTGGAACACATTTATAATCAAAATAATCCGAAAAAACAGAAAAGAATATTATTGAAAAGGAAATGCATTAATAATTGGGGTTAGGGTGGATAAGTAAACAACTTATCCTCACTTAAGAAGGTCTCGAGTTCGAGTCCCATGCAAAATATTTTTATTAAGAGCCTCATCTGCTATAGTGAGACGTGTGACCCGGGACAATGCAGACTAGTCGAGGTTATTACACAAAATGGACGAAAAAGAGAAATCACACACAGAAGATACAAAGATTTAACAAGATTCACTCTTAATTAAACTATATCCTTGGGTGTCAGCTGAGTTATTCGTATTAAGGCTTCGAATTCCTCTTTCTTTGTCGATTGTGATTGTAATTACTTGAGAACTTTCGATTTTGAAATAATTTGAGACTTTCGTATAGGATGAACAAATTCGTCACTCCAATTATTTGAGATGATATAATGCACATTTTATTTTATAGAGTTATTACGTGATTTAGATTCAAACATCATCAATAGGGTTCAATAAAGATACTCCCTATTTAAATAGGGAGCACTATATTACATATCGTTTCAATCATAAGATATTAATTTATGGTTGATACAAATTTAAAAAGAGAAAAAAATTAATATCCACCGTCGATTTAACATCATCGATACAAATTTATTTACGTATTTAATTTTTTTTAATATGTATATGTATTTTATATAATTTCATATTAATTAAAAGATTAATTACAATAACCGCCCCCCCCCCCTCTCTTTGTGATTTTATATTGATTAAGAGATTAATTATTATAATTGGTCCTCTCCACCCCACCAAATAAAAAGTTCATTAGCAAGACTTTTTCACTTTTAAAATTTTAATTAATACTATAAATAACTTATATTAATTAAAAGATTTATTACTATAAATACGAAAGGTATATGTTAATAAAAATTAAGTATTTTAAACTTTCATTCCTTGTTCAAATCGAAATCACCTCTCAAGAGCATAAAAGAATTTTGCTCTCCTACGAAAGCATGTGTGTTACCCATATTGATAAAAAAAATATTATATTCTTTTTTGCCAATAGAAAATTCACATTGCATAAAATTGTTCATTTCATAATGTTGTAGAGGATTTCAATTATTTTTTATCGTGAGAATTCTTTTCCTCCTATTCATTTGAAGATTTATTTTCTTTATCCAATTATAATAATTATTTGCATTAGAAATTAAATTAAATGATGCTACTTATAATTCAATTATTAAATAATTATGACATATTTTGTTATGCAGTTATGCTAACTAAATATAATTTTATTTTTTCTAAGGTTTTTACCCAAGCATAACAAATCAAACATTTCATTTGGATGGTCATCTGTTGCAAAGGTATGTGGATCTTGGTTTATTAATTTATTTAATATTAAATTTTATTTTCTTGAATATTTTTTAAATAGTTTTTGTAATGCATATAATTTTTTATTATAGATGAAAAAACCATAATTGATTCTTTTTTCAAAAGAAAGAACATCAAACTTAATTGATCAACCAAATACTTCAGTGGATATTGTTCAATTGACTAATAATAGTCAAGTGATCCCTTTGTGATTTTATATTGATTAAGAGATTAATTATTATAATTGGTCCTCTCCACCCCACCAAATAAAAAGTTCATTAGCAAGACTTTTTCACTTTTAAAATTTTAATTAATACTATAAATAACTTATATTAATTAAAAGATTTATTACTATAAATACGAAAGGTATATGTTAATAAAAATTAAGTATTTTAAACTTTCATTCCTTGTTCAAATCGAAATCACCTCTCAAGAGCATAAAAGAATTTTGCTCTCCTACGAAAGCATGTGTGTTACCCATATTGATAAAAAAAATATTATATTCTTTTTTGCCAATAGAAAATTCACATTGCATAAAATTGTTCATTTCATAATGTTGTAGAGGATTTCAATTATTTTTTATCGTGAGAATTCTTTTCCTCCTATTCATTTGAAGATTTATTTTCTTTATCCAATTATAATAATTATTTGCATTAGAAATTAAATTAAATGATGCTACTTATAATTCAATTATTAAATAATTATGACATATTTTGTTATGCAGTTATGCTAACTAAATATAATTTTATTTTTTCTAAGGTTTTTACCCAAGCATAACAAATCAAACATTTCATTTGGATGGTCATCTGTTGCAAAGGTATGTGGATCTTGGTTTATTAATTTATTTAATATTAAATTTTATTTTCTTGAATATTTTTTAAATAGTTTTTGTAATGCATATAATTTTTTATTATAGATGAAAAAACCATAATTGATTCTTTTTTCAAAAGAAAGAACATCAAACTTAATTGATCAACCAAATACTTCAGTGGATATTGTTCAATTGACTAATAATAGTCAAGTGAAAAGTCGAAGAATTGAGATTGATCAAAATTTTGATGTCAACTCATTAGAATATGATCCAGGCTTGCGACGTCAAATATGAGAATATCATTTTGACACATGAGATGAAATTCGAAAAGCTTATATTAAAGTCGGTCCATGCAATGAGTTCTTAAAGAATATCCAAAATCTGAACAAAAACATCAAAGAAGTTTTCAATCATCATAGCTTAAATTATTTGAATAATGGTTAGAATATTTAGAAGCTAAAGATGCAACATTTTGTCTTCCGTATTATTTATTTCACAAGCAAGATGATCCTTCTGGATCAAATGCATTGAGTATAGATGGATTTCGGAACTAGAAGAAAGTGAGAAATGATAAAAATTGTGCATTTTTAGCACATATTGGAAAAGATTCGAATTCTCCTCATCGAAATGCTAAAAAAACTTTGATGAATCTCATGGATCAATCTTCACATATTCAGAAAAAGTTTGAACAATATACATCTCAACAAGTTCATGAAAGAGAATTCGGTTAAAAGCTTCAATTGATGTAGCAAAGTGACTTACATTTCAAGGATGTGCTTTTAGAGGTAACAATGAAACAAAAATGTCAAAAAGATTTGAAATTTTTTGAGAGTTACTTCATTTTATTTCATCTTATAATGATGATGTATCAAATGGTTTAGATAAAGTTCCACAAAATGCCTCCTACACTTCACGCAAAATACAAAAAGAAATTATGCATATCCTTTCAACTAAAATAAAAATGCTATTCGTGAAGAAATCGGTGATGCAAAATTTTGTATCATAGTTGATGAGGCACGTTATGAGTCAAAAAAAAGAGTAAATATCTATTGGATTAAGATTTGTTGACAAAGATGACCATGTGAAAGAAATATTTTTTGGATTTGTTCATGTTAAAGACACTACTGCATCGACATTGAGAGATGAGATATTTTTTATTCTATCTCAATATAATTTTGATGTTCAAGACATTCAAGAACAAGATTATGATGGTGCAAGTAATATGAGAGGTGAATGAAATGTGTTGCAAGCTCTAATTCTAAATGCATGTCCTTATGCCTATTATATTCGTTGCATGACACATCATTTACAATTGGCATTGGTTGCTGCTTCAAAGGATGTAATTATAATTCATCAAATTTTCACTAAGTTAAGTTCTATTATTGACATAGTTGGTGCTTCATACAAGCGTAATGATCAACTAAAAGATGCTTATGTAGCAAATATTATCTTTTTGCATTCTGTAGATGAACTTCAAATTAGAAAATGACTTAATCAAATAGACACTTTACAAAAACCTGGAGACACTATGTGGAGTTCACATTTAAGATATATATCTAAACTGATTGAGATGTTTAGTGCAACATGTGAAGTTTTGTTGAACATTATTGATGATGAAACTACTTCAGCTCAACGTGCAGAAGCAGATGCAGTGTTTGAGGCATTAACTTCTTTTGAGTTTGTGTTTAATTTATATATGTTATGTCATATGTTATGTCAGAATTTATATAGCAGAAGCAGATGTTTAATTAGTTTAGAAAAGTTTTTGAGATTTCTCATATGTTGTGTCAGAATTTGAAAAATTAATCTCAAGATATTTTGAATGCAGTTCATCTTGTTACATCTACTAAGATAGACATTCAAAAATTACGTGATGATGGATATGATGATTTAATTAATGAGGTGAAAATCTTTTGTGAATCAGTTAACATAGCTATTCCAGATTTGAATGCACCTTATGTTCCAAGAAGAGGAAGAACTCGACATCAACAAGATAATATTTCGATGACACATTATTATAAAGTTAGTATTTTCAATGATGTTATTTATTCTCAATTGCAAGAACTAAATCATGAATTCAATGAACATATTATGGAATTACTTGTTCTCGGTTCTGCTTTAGATCCAAAGGAGATGCATCAATTATTCAAAATTGATGATATTTATCAATTAGTGCACAAATTTTATCCTCAAGATTTTGTTGAGCACGAATTATTGTAATTGAGAGTACAATTTGAATATTTCAATCATTTCAAAAATATTTCTGATTTTAAAGAATTATCAACTATCTCCGACTTATGTCTATGAATGGTGAAAATAAGAAAGTCTAATATTTATCTTCTTGTATATCGAGTTGTGACTCTTATTCTTAATCTTCGAGTTTCTACAAGTACAATCGAGTGATCCTTTTCGGCGGTGAAAATAATAAAAAATAGACTTCGCAACAAGATAGAAGATGAATTCTTCTCGGATTGTTTACTAGTTTATATTGAAAAGGAAATTGTTGAAAAATTTACCGTTGATTCTTATAGATGATTTTCGATTTGAAAAAGAGATGATCTCTTTTTTGATATAGTAATTATTTGTGTGATGTTTTTTAACCTTTATTATCAATAAATATTATATGCCATAAATTTAAATTTAAATTTAAGTTTTATTTTATTTTATTTTTCGTTATTTTTTAATTAATTATACTTTTGTCCCCCTAATTTTTAGTCCTACCGTCCTAGGATTCAATCAATGTAAAGCTTACATGGAAGAACAACTAAATTCTTCTAAAAGGATGTAGTATTTTGTTCAAAGAATTTTTGGAAAGAAGTTTTAGAAGAATGTGAGGAAGTGAGGAGAGAGATTGAAAAAGAACTTAGGAGGGAGAGAGATGGTCATACAATTGTTGGAGGTGCTGCTTTCCCGTCAATAGGGACACGCGTCTCACAAAGAGAGAGAGAGAGAGAGAGAGAGAGAGAGAGAGAGAGAGAGA
>LTAE01002974.1:0-35709 GCA_001647135.1 Pontederia paniculata | reverse complement strand
AAAAATAAATGTGAATGAATAAAAGATAAATAAATGTAAGTATTAAATAATTATAAAATAAGATAGAAAAAAGTTAAACCAATAAATGAACTCAAGTCAAATATTTTTCTATCATAAATCAAAATAATATAAGGAAGCATATCATTTTAAATGAACTATGATATAATTTTAGAAAGTTATTTAAATGAGTAGTTTTGTCTAAAAAGTTTTATTCCCCCTAATTCCACCAATTTGGTGGAATGAAATATTTGGTGTTTGGAGATGTGACTCACCCCTCCAACACTATATGGCTTTTAAAAATTTTTGCCCAAACACGATTTAACTAACACCATCCACTCATCTTCCATCTTATTTCACCTAATACCTAAATCCAAACAAGGCCTAAAGAGAGAATTTGATGGCTAGGGCTTAAGAATTAAAAATAATGTGAACTTCTTTTTCTCTCTATAGATCTATTTATAAGGATCTTCATAGGAGTATCAAGTTTTAATCTAACTTAATCTCGAATTTAATATGATAAGGCATGATTAGTCATTTTAATATTTATATTTAAAATTTAGCAATCACAATAGGACTCGTGTTCAAACTGAATATGATTTGTGTTGAGTTTTAAATATGAGATATCAATCTATAAATACAACACAGGCCGCGAGTGTTGGGCACTCGACGGAACCCGGGCTTTACAAAAAAAGCATTTGACGCTAATGACTATTTGCTATTTCAAATTGTTGAGAACATATTTTTTTTGTCTGGTGTGAACTCAATGCTAAAACATATCAGTATTATGATATTTCCTTAAAAGTCAGTTTATATTATTGAACTTTTTATTCGAGGTCGTGATTACTAGATATATTGATTAATTTAATTTAGAATTAAGAAATGTTAAAAGATAAATTATTTGCATAATATAGTTTCTTGTATTATGATCTTTTCTCGAAATCCAATTTAACAAAGTTGGAATTTTGATATATCATGATACTTTTCCCTTTTTTTTCTTAAAAAGATGAGACATTATAAATATTTATGATGTACACCGGATTTAAATACAAATATTACATTGATCAACTGGCAAAACCATTCATTGTTCTTCTTTTTTTTTTTATTAAATTTTGCTGCAAATCCAAACATTGCATTTCTAGTCATAAGAGCATAAATCCTTCCTCTAGTATCATTTTTTATTAATATTTTCATATGTTTTTGCTTTTCTAAATTCTTGAGTTTGAAACATGGAAGGTTGAAATCATCCTTTCCATATTTATATTTAGAGCACTTTTATAGCCTCCCAAAAATCCTCCTAACCTCTTATAATGACATCACTTGTAATTTATTGAACTTTTAGGGATAATTAAATTATATGAGTATTAGAAGAATTTTTAGAAGAATAGGTTAGAAGGACTTAGATTTTTCATTATATTTAACCATGCAACACTAACTTTTTTTTTATCTAAATTCATCAGTATTCAAAATTATTAGTATCTAACTGATTTGGTATTTTCAATTTGAGCAGAAATGATAAATCTTGATCAAATTTGATTACTCCAAGCCCAAAATTGTTAACTCTTGTTAATTTGAGATACAATTACGCGATTCAATCGTGTCAACCAAATTTAGTTCAATAATAGTTCTTAAAATTCTTGCAAACCTATAAGTCACCCTCAAAAAAGGGAAAAAAAGACTGTTTTCAAGTGTCATTTCAGAAAGTAAAAAAAAAAATGATGAACCATACGTGCATATACAATGGATGTGTTTGATTATCTTATAGAAACATGTAGACCAAGGCTTGCTAAACAAATAAAGTTATTTTGTAACCGAAGAAGAAACCAAACGTTCAAGAAAAGTACAGTTGTTTCATTAATTATTAAATTATATAATTTTTTTCTTATAAATGGTGGCACATAGAATTTTGAATGAGCTTTTAATCCAAAAGCAAGATGTGCATCTTTGCATTACCGTTTAAAAAATCTATAACTGAATCCATTCATAACTCTGAAACTAAACGTGTTTTGGGGAAGATAAAGTCAACATAAAGGATCCATTGTAAATCCTTTTTTTTCCAAGTAATGGAAATAAATCTATTGGAATTAATTTCACAAAATTTCTATTTAGTTAACTAGTTAAAACATCTAGCTAAAAATATTAAAAGTAAGGAGACCATCATCGATGTGCCAAATAGACTATATGACCATTAGCAATAAACAAAGTAATTAACCATCGAAAATTAGAACAAAAAACAAAATTAAAAAAAAATAGTAAAAAAAGTTGTTCTCAACATTTATATTCTTAAATCATTATTAATTTATTATTGACATGTATATAAAATATATTATTTATATTTATATACTCCTAGGTAACATTGGAGTAATTGCCATTATGAAACAACATGACCGAACCACATACTTTATTTGTAGGCTGTATCCGCATGAAATTTTCCCTGGCCCTATTTTTTTTCTTTTGGACACTTTTTTTTCTTAACGATTCGGATGTTTTTTATTTTGTCGGCAACTCTAACATTGCCCCTAATAAAGTGATTAGTGGAACTTTTCCAATTCTGCATCATTAAATAAGAAATAAATATTCTCTTACATGTATCCGGAACATTTCTTGACCATTAATTTTAATTTCATAATAATTGTGAAGTGCCCCACTCGCAGGCATACATATATATACCAGGCATCTTTACATTTTCATAATTTAGAAAAAATATCAATCTAGAAAAAAAATATACGAAAGAATGGAAAATGCTAGCGGGCCGTACATAATTAAGTTGGGCTTTTTCTAATAAGATGCTCTCATTTTTTGTTCACCTTGCAATATATTTTGTTTTATCTATCGAAAAATACAAACCTTGCAATATATTTTTTTAGAAACAAGAGTATCTCGATAGATAAGTTAAATAATTTGAATAGGATTTTTATTACCGTATTATTTATTTTCTATTCATCTTTTCATGCATTAATTGAACAAAATAATATTTTTTTTACTAAAAACAAATTTTTTATTTTCGGAAAATTTAAGGATTTTTTTTGCATGATCTGGCAATTACTTTTGTTTGGGGAAAATTGAATCTTCACTATTTTCATATTTCATTAAAACCAAATAAAGGCGCGAGCGTTACATAAACGAAAAAAAGAGAAGTCATAGAAGCGGGCGTTACAAGCCGTCTGGTATCCGAAACGAGGAGCGAACGTTACACTGCTACGCTCCCCTAAAAACTCCTTTTTCTCGTTATTTCACGGTCAAGTAGGGTTTTATCGTTTCCGATGGGATGGACCGCAAGTTCCGGCAGTGCCGCTCCTTCTCCCGCCGGCGTCGTCCCCAGCGGCGCCGCTGACGCCGACGCCCCGGAGAACATAGAATCCATGAGCATCCAGCAGCTGATGGAATTTCTTCGTTCCTCGTTCCATAAGCCCGACTTCGAGATGGCTGCGAGCGCTCTGGTCTCGCGGGAAGAGTGCCTCAAGGCCGCCTTGGAGGCGCGCTTCTCTGAGGAGCTGATGGTGAGAGAGGTCGAGAAGGTGGAGCTCGAAGCCAGAGTCGAGGGCCTCGTAAGGGAGTTGGATTATCTCAGGAGTCGCTGTTCCGATTTGGAGCAACGGGTCTTGCAGGATGAAGGAGAGATGGATGGAGCGAGGAGTGTGGAAGAGAAGGACATGGATGGAGAGAGTTCTCAGAAGCAGATCCCGCTGTCAGAGGGTGCATGTGTAGACTTGAGTGAACAGGAGAAGAAGGCCCAAGGAAAGATCACAGCTTTGTTGGATAGTGGGGAGCGCCAGGGCGATGCCGATTTCTGGAGGCAGAAATGCAAAGATCTTGAGGCAAAGGTACGGAGTTTGGAGAATGAGAACTCGAGTTTAAGAAGAGTCAGGAGCGCGAGGGTTGATAGCAAAGCAGAGGAGAAATATTGCCCGGTGTCAAAACTGCAGGTGGATTGCAATGCGGATGATTCCCCTTTGAATGACTATGATAAGCCATCATTGACAGGAGTAATTGAGATCAGCGACAGCGAGGATGAAATGACTGAGAAAGACCGGGTCTTGAAGGAGCTTCCAAAGGTCAAACTTTTGGATAGAAAGGCCGACTTGAATTCTGAAGCGAATACGAACTTGATGCATTCTGTTAATTGTCAAAATCTCATTGAACAGAAGGATGATGTTGGAAGCAATGTCCATAGTTCTTTGTCAATTCCAACACCTAAACGGAGGCGTGTCTCAAGAGTAATTACCAGTGACAGTGAAGGTGAAAATGATGATGATAGTATTCCCATAGGTAACCTCCGGAGATGCGAGAAGGCGGCGGGAGAAAAATATGAATCAGATGATAATTTAGAGGAGATAACCCTATCAAAGAGACGGTTGGTTACTTTACGAGAACGTTGTAGGTTGCAAGAAGAGATAAAAGAAAATTCGCCAAGATATCCATTGACTCCAAGCATTAGGAATTCAAGTACAAGGATCAACCCACCTGTATTCAGGAAGCTTAAATACTCGGACAATGATGATGATGGGTCAAACAAAGGCGAGGTGGAAAATGATGATGTGTCAGATAGTGAAGGTGAAAGTTTGGATGGGTTCATCGTAAATGGATCAGATAATTCAGCAAGTGAATGCAGTTTGTATGATTCGTCTGTGCATACTTCTGAAGAAGTAAATAGTGATGCAGATCTTGATGGTGTTTTTTCTGATCTTCGTCGCGAGAAAGACAACAAACATTGGGAATATGAGGCAGACATGTTATCTGCATTTTCTAGAGATCCTGAGCTTTGTCTGAAAGCTGTTTGTGCAATATATCGACTACAAACATCTAGTGAGAAGTCAGCAAAGGAGGCAATTTTAAACAACAAGCGGGGATTTAGCAAGTTTGATGCACCAAGGTATGCACTATCTTACTATGGATAATGCATTTAGTATTTCAAGAAAGTATACAATAATGAAACAATCTTATCAAGCGAAGAAAGAGCTTCAAACTCGATCGCTTACCATCCAGAATGCATTTAATTCTTTTGTCATACTATACTTGTTTGGATATAGGTTTTGGAAAACCATAATTTAACTTCTTGATTTGCGTGCCAGTGCAATGTTTGTCTATTAAATTTCAGTTTTATTACTCAACGGAGGAATACCATAAACCAGTATGACTGGCTGTGCTATATGCGACAAGATTGATCATTATCTAAAATGATATGGTTGAAAATAAAGGATGAAATGACCTGCATATAAGAGACCTGAACTGACAAAAATTCTACATAATACCAATGACCAAATCAAATCTTGCTTTCATAGAAAAATACCTACCTCAGCATAGAATCTCATCCAATCATCCTATAGACAAATAAAATGTGATCAAAATTTTCTTCATATAACAGAACGAGAAACATGACTGTCATTGACCAGACTAGACCATCATATATGAAGTTTAGTTTATGCCTAGAAATAAAAGTTTCATTTATCTAACACATGGAGAAAATCAAAGAACTTTCTCTGGGCATTCAAATTGTCAGCATATAATATCTACCGGATGAGATACTGGGATTGGAAATGATAATCTTACTCTATGTTTATCAATGATACAACAACAACAACAACAACAACAACAACAACAACAAAGCCTTATCCCACTAGGTGGGTTCGGCTACATGGATCATACGACGCCATTGCGCTCTATCAGTAACCAAATTTTTAGGTATATTATTTTGAAGGGACAACATGAACATAAAGTGGGGGTAGCTGAAATGAGCATGTTGAGATGGATGTGTGGTCATACTAGAGAGGATAAGATTAGGAATGACCATATACGTGAACGAGTTGGAGTGACCCCTATTAGCGAGAAGATGTACATGAACATAAAGTGGGGGTAGCTGAAATGAGCATGTTGAGATGGATGTGTGGTCATACTAGAGAGGATAAGATTAGGAATGACCATATACGTGAACGAGTTGGAGTGACCCCTATTAGCGAGAAGATGATAGAGAATCGTTTGAGGTGGTTTGGTCATGTTTAGAGAAGGCCATTAGATGCGCCAGTAAGGAGGGTAGAGCAAACAATCTGGAGTCCGATTAAAAGAGGGAGAGGGAGACCAAGGCGAACACTTGGCGAGCTAATAGAACGAGATCTATTAGCGAATAATGTTTATCAATGATACATGTATATAAATTAGTATCACCATATGTCAAGACCAATAAATGATAAGATCTACCACTTATTCCTCCTTTTTGTTGTCCGAAGAATTAATCACTTGTGAAGTCAGAGCAGCTCAACGGTTATCTATGATGATGTAGCTGTTGAGCTTATGCTCCTCATCTGTAGTCCTGTGTAAACACAACCTGTTCTCACTAATTTATGGTTTTTGTTCATGTTGTGTACGTGCATATATCCGTATCAAGACAAAGCCTTTATGTTTCTCCCTAAACTATTATTCTTATTGTTGTAAATTTTCTATATTGGTGTATTGGTATATGTTCTCCTTCTTTCTATCTATTTTAGCATTATAACTGCCAACTTACTGTTATCATATTTCTTTCAAAGAATACATTATAATGCTTCATTGTAATCTTTTGTCTACTTATACATCAACTTTTACCATATTCACTTCTAATCAAGGATTGAAGTAATGGGATTCATATCTTTCGTCCATACCCTTCGCTAAACTAACATGCTTACATTTTCATATCTTTTTAGATGCATAGAAATTCATACATGCTTTTGCTTGACACATGTATTCATGATCGGTTGACAAAATCACAGGTGCTAGGACCTAGAGTTAATGCGTGCATGCTTCATATAATTTTCTGATAAACTTGACATTATTTTGTTACTATTAAACATGATAATAGATGTCTGTGACAAATAAAATTTAATTTTCATTTCCTCAAAAAAAAAATAATTTTCATTCTTGAATTATGTATGTTGAATTCTTAAATAAATATTAATTATTAAAAAAAACAAATATATTTTCAGCTTACGGCTTTTGCTGTAAATTCTTATTTTGATTTTGTTTGACTTACTCGTTTTTGAGTAGGATGAGTGAGTAATCAAGAGGAACTCGTATAAGGGGCATCAATATATCTTTTATTCTAACCTTAAAAAAAAATTGCTGATGTTTTTTGAGGGATGAGCAGAAAAGGTTGACCATCCATGAGTACGTATATAAACTTAGAGGATGTGCATGTGTGGGCAAAAATAAAACTGTAGGTGTGGGGGACAATAGACTTTTTTTGTTGATGTTGAGCCACCTTTTCGGGTAACTGAGGCAATGCTCTGTTTTTGATGGTTGTTTACTCATGAGTAGGCTTTATTCCTGAAAAAGCCTAGATGAATCAGGATAATGTGCTATAAGCCTAAGACCATCCAACATGTAGGATTCTTACCATCAAAGCTTTTTTTGAAGGAACCATAGAAAACTTTTTGAGTACCAACTCTAAACATCATGCAGAACATGTAATTCCTCTAAAGAAACGTGTCATATAACTACTCAAAAAAGAAAACATATCATCTTTCTTCGGTTGGAGGTTTTATGAACCCTATAGTACTCGCCTTTGATAATTTTCTTTTTTGACAATAAGGTGTTGAACTAACTTGTTCCTTTTGAAACAGACGTGTTTCTTTGTTTTTACTCAAAGCATGTAGATAATTGGTCCCTCCTGGTGATGGGAAACTCCCGGTAGTGTGATCAAGTGGAGACTATAAACTAACAATATATGTACCCCAGTTAATTTTTTATATTTTACAGTGACTACTATAGTGGGCGTCGTAAATGCGTGTTCTTTTTTTTTCCGTGAAATCGGTCTCCATATTTGGAGGTATTGCTAAGAACTTGTTTTCTGGATTTTTCTCTTGGCACAATTAGTAGTTATAGTGTCCTTTAACGATGAAGACATTTGTCAAGAACCAATGCATGAGTTTTGTCTCCTTTTTATCCTGTTGTAGTAGCGTTGGGAACTTTTTGAAAAAGTTAAGGGATCAACTAAAGCGTATAAAATTAAAATAGTGTGAAAATTAAATATTAATTGTAAATTAGACCTTTCCATGTTACTTCGTTCTAGATTGGCCTGAATTGCCATCATGAGCGAAAATAACAACATATTAAGTCCTGTTGGAATAATGAATTTGAATGATTTCTATATTGTTTTGCAATTATGATGCTCCTTCAATTCTTGTTTAAGTTAATGTAGCTAATCATTGTAGCATTTCTCTTATCCGATATATAAACTAACATCTTTGCAGGGGATCCATGATAGCAGAATTTCTAATGGATGGTGATCCACATGGCCCGCTGCAGAAGTCCGTGGAAGAATTAGAGACATACGCTCGAGGAGGTCCCGAATATTGTCACAAGCTGGCCAATCGTTACTCAAAGCAGTTGTTCACAATTTACCAGAACAAAGAGGATCCCTTCTTTTGTCCTTCAAAAGACCAGTGCTGAGGATCTCATGTTGGCTGATCAAATCTTGATCCTTAGCCATTATGTTTATGTGTACAGGCCTGTGCATATCCACTACTATGGAAATCCTTTTTTTTTTCCTTCTTTCTGCAATGCAGTGTGACTTGTACAGGATCAAGCCACCATGTATCATGTTGGCCATACCTCACCAAGCATATTTTAGTGTCGCCTTTGCCTAATCTTTCATATCCAAAATCTGATGCATTAACAGATCAGTATTCAAGATCCAACTACAGTCAATTCCACCTGCTGCTGGTTGCTTGTGTTTTCTGGCCATGGCCGTGCTGAAGTTTTGTTGTATATGTTGCTAACTACTTATTTGTCGGTGACGAACAATTGGCAATAGTCTTTTTGGCATTATACTTGTAAAGGTGTCATCCTTATATTTGGAACTCTGATGATCAGGAGGAGGAAATCGATAAAGTTATTTCCTCCCTTAACAATGACTTTTACGGAAGGTGTTAAAATGTTCGGAACATAATATATTTATTAATGCTTATTTTAGTGAAGATCTATTGAACTTTTCTTTTTGTTGTATCCATGCTTCACATGTACAGAGTAAAAAAAGTGTTTTACATATTTCTTATTCATTTTCTGAAATCTTATCTGCAGATTGTTTATCGAGTTTAACTCACAACCACTAATTAGTTGTATCATTTTTTTTTCTTGGACACCTTCTCGGAGCCTCCATTTTCAGGACTATTAACATTTAATTAATTTAAAATTGAGTTAAGAAATAAAATAATATTTTTTCTGATTAAATTGATCGACTTCATATATCGAATTTGGGATTACTAAATTTTATCATCTCTAGAACTTATCATTTTTTTTGTTTAAAGCTTTTGCATCTTGCCTCCTGATTGACATCTCTAACTCGTTAAGTGCTATTTGAGAAGCAAACTCTTAATCCTAATAAATGGTGACAAAGAGTCTGCTGCTTTTAGCTTGTAGAGCGCAGGTTCATATCATGTGACTGCAATGGCCATTCCATGAGGGCAACTAGTCGGACTAATGACAACAATGATTCGATTCGAGACCCCAAGCTGGTCCTTTGTGGCCTCGGCCTCCACATATCTTCTGTGGTTTGGTCCAACTTTGGTTGTTCATTTATCTATCAAGCAATGATAGTATTCAAATTTCTCTTCTCAAATACAAACAATAGTATCAACATTCATAAGACAAGCAACATATATACATAAAAGTTATTTTATTAAAAATCTTATCTATCGTAGTTAAGTATGTGATTCTGAATAATCTAGATTAGATATATGTGATTAGGAATGGTCTAGTTACTTTACTCGAGGATAATGCAAGTAATTGGGGAAAGAATAAATGGTGGTGCACAAAACATGTAGGCAGTGAAGATCGCCATATCAATTGCTGAAATCCTATGGGATAAGGGGCCTGTACTCACACCAGACATGGCCTCTGATTGGCCTGACCAAATCCAAAGGGACTTGCTCCAAAATTTTGAACCTAACATGGCTTTCGAGCTTTCGCTATTCATTTATTTATTGCCGATTGCTGTCTTGTCTTCTCATGCCATGGCCGCTGGGGACCTCTCTCTCTCCCCTCCTCTTATCCAACGTGTGCCTTTAAAAATCTCACATAAGAAGTGGCTCCCAATGCATCCACGTTAACACGTCAAAAATGTGATCTCAATCCTCCTTAATATAACATTTGTATATGCCTCTCTCTCTTTCTCTCTCTGCCTTGAGGGTCCAACCTTCTCTCCTCTCCACCAGTATATACTAATCAAATGCTTTTGCAGTCGGGTAAAAAAAAGATCTGACGCCTTGCTGGAAATATTCTAACAACAAAAAATTATTGTCATGCATTTTGGTCCCTTGCTAAAGTTGTTTTTGCGTTCATGGCCTCGTATTAATAAGCGTAAAATTTCACTTGTTAGTTGTTACTGTTAAAATGTTTGCGAAATATAAAAAAGTTATCATTTGGATAAAATGATATATACCATGTAAACTAATTTCACCAATTTTTTTTTTCACTGTCGTGGCGTAAAATATTATTGATAACAATTATATTTATATTTATTATTATTATTTTAATTTCGAGAATACTTGAATATTAAACTTTCATGGCTAACATAATATATATTGTAACAGTATTTTACTAGCATTATAAAATTTAGTTCAGGAATAACCAAATTCTTATTATTTTCAAATATAATAATTCTCTTTTTTTTACAACTATCCAAACAAATTAAATAGTAAGTTAATAAACATTTTTATTGTTATCTATATATATATATATATATATATATATATATATATATAATATTGATCAATGTTTTGAAACTTTCAATCTTATATATCATTAATAATATTTAGTCAAGACATAATACGAGAAAATAAGTTGTCTAAACATTTTTGTATGGTGTTTAATAATAAATTCTATTTAGACTTTTTTCTACATATTATAAAAAAATTGTGAAAAAATTATTATTAACATAAAGCAAATATAATTTTTTATTATTATTATTATTATTATTAACAATAATATATTAGCCTTCCATATATCTGTCTCTCCATTAATTACATATACATTGATATATATAATATATATCATATGATGGTGATGAAATAAGTTCATTTAAATATGTGGTTCCATGTACAATTATGGAAGACACCCGTGACAACTGCCTGGTTGCGTACTTTTCACGCGGTGGACCCGGAAAAGTCAGAAATGTGACAATACACCGGAGACGTGTGGGGATTAGTAATTGTCGATTTGTCAGGGGGTGCTTTTGCAAAAATGCCCACCTAAAAGACAGAACAGTATGCTGAATGTTCATCCTGCTGCTGCTGCTTCACCCGTTTGCGTAGAGTTCGGACGATGAGCGCAGCAGCTTTCCGTTTCGAGTAAGTTGCGCAAGTACTCTTCTTTTTTGTTCATCTCGAGAAATTATACCGCCTTGGATCAAACTTGTGGCACTGGGATCCAAAATTTTCAATTTTTTTTTCTAGCGTCCCGTATCGTTCCAGTATTCTGTATGTTTTGTTCTTTTTTTAGCTGTGGTCTTGTGTTTGTTGGATGGATATTATTCTTGATTTGAGCCAAGAATGATCATTTTGTTTTCTTCATGAGATTTTGATGGGGTTCATCATGTTTTGAGTTTTTTTTTTCTTTTTTGTGATTTCTTTTCAGAATTCTCAAAAGATGGCATTTTTATCTGTTTGTCTTGTGGTCCATAACCCGTTGTATAATCAGTTTCAAAGCAAACGCATATTCCAGCTTGGAGTAATGAATAATATTGAATTTTTGGCTTCAATCTTTGTTCACTTCCAGAGCTCAAAACAATGCAGGTTTTGTCCATGTCTGTGCTAAATATTTTTGCAACTTTCCTGTTTCTTAATGGATTTATTGAGCTTTATTATCTTGTTGTAATGATATAATCTAAGTTTGTTTCTGAGGGCAATCCATTTTGTGGTTTATTGGGCACATGAAGATTATGACTTGGAATTAGCTCCAAAATGAAAACTATATGATGCATCTTGTGTTTCCAATTGGTACTGCTGGAGTAATTTTATGCCCTTTTTTATTAGTAGAATTATAAATCCTCAGTTTAAGCTGGCCAGACTTTTTTTTTCAGAAATCTTGAGTAAAATGTAAACTAGAATCTCCCAAATTGATTGGTCTTTTCTTCCGTGTCTAGCATGTGGATTACAGAGAAATAAACTTCTGGGTTCTTTAATTTGTCTAATTGAAAGAAATAGTAACTGCGGGGACTATCGGAGATAGTTGGATGTTCATTTACAGTATGCTGATTTCAAATTGTGTAGGACTTTGCAGAACCATAAGTTCTCTTTTTGCCGAAGTGGAGGTCACAATAAATCTGTTTCATTTGTGAAGTTTTGAACTCTGTTGGTGCAATTTGAAAGAGCTGTATTCAGAGTCATGGAGCATACTTCTGATGTTAACGAGATAATGCATAACCTATCAGATTCCTCTCATGTCAGAAGGAAAGCAAATGATGGTTCATCACAACAGCCACATGAAATGTTTGAACCTTCTGCTGTTATGATCCTGCCTCAGATGAACTGGCCTGAGCATGACATTCCTGTGGGACACTTCCATCATGATGCACAATGTGCTCGCTTGCACTCTTCTGAAGGTCATGAAGACATAGTCAAAGAGCTGACACTAACAAGCTACAAGAGTTCAAATTTGACTGATGGTGATTCCTCTGCTAATAGAGTGGAGTTGCAACCTGCTCAAAGCACATTGCAGGACTGCAGGTCGTGTATACCTGCTGGACCGACGGAATTGTCATCCGAAGATTCATCAAGAATTAGCAAGATACTGGATGCTAACACTTCATTTTTGTCTCACTTCATGGCACAGAAATCTCTTGCATCCACACATTTAGATCACAAAGTCAGTTCTAAGATTTTTCCTGAAAGAAAGACAGACATAACCTCAGAGACAAGACTTACTAGACCGTATAATGGTATACGCACTGAAGGTCCTCACAATTCTGGGCTTTCGCCATTTGCCATTAAAAAGGCTTTGAAAGCAAAGGAGGTGTCTTCTAGATGTCCATCTAGTTGTGGTGAGCCTGATAGCATACTCCAGTCTGATACTGATGAGATGGGTACATTGGCAGTGCAATTAACTCCCAATGCACCACAAATATCTGGTTTTGATGATGATATTCTTTCACCTTTCAATAGCACTAGCAGAAACAATTTTCCCATTCATGATAATGGAATTAGCTTAAGAAGCTACCTGAAACAAAGGTGCAACAAATTGAATGTAATTGAGAGGTTGCATATTTTTAAGCAAATTGTGGAGCTTGTGGACATGTTTCATTCGAAAGGGCTTACTCTAAAGCATGTACAACCATCATATTTTATTATTTTACCATCCAAACAAATTAAATATGTTGGTTCAGTTGTTCCTGAAGTCCGACTGGACTTTCTAGCAGGCAAAGGAGGTCAACATAATGAGCATTTGGTCAGCCATTTGAAAAGAAGAAGGGACCAGCAATATGGAAGGTTGATAGGGGAAAACTTGTCATCGAAGCACCAGAAGGTTGTATCGAGCATGCCTTTCCCTTCCAATGGTAGTTCTGGAGAACTTGATCTAAAGATTGATGCTGAAAGTTTCAAAGAAGTACGTAATTCGGTTAGTCTTCTATGGAAGCAACCTGGGGTAATAGATGCACATTATGATTGTCAGAAACCAGAACGTCCGGATGCATCTTCCGTTCATGGCCAAAAGGTAACTCTTAACATCCTAAATATGGAAAGACAGTGGTATGCTAGCCCTGAGGAGCTGAGGGACAGCTTCTTTTCTACTGCATCCAATATCTACAGCCTCGGCGTTCTTCTTTTTGAGGTATCAAGAAGACTTTCAGCCAAATGCTAGTTATCATTCCTTGCTATTTAGTTAATTTCATCACTGATCCTGTCTAAATTTCATAATTCCACTATGGATTTTACCTTGAACCAAATTTTGGATGATGTCATCTTTTTTGTCAACTTGTTGTTTCATTTATAGAATTGTCATATAGGGATCCTTTACAAAACAGATGTCATATGGGATGATGCAAGTTCATACTCTTGTTAACAACATCAGCGCTTGTCCATGACTAAAGATTGTTTATCATTTAAATGAACACAATTTTTATGTTTCAAAATAAGGATAACACACAAAGTGCTGATGAACTTTCATCTTGTGCTTACTTTTGCTTGTCATGATAGGAGTTTGAGGATATATTTTCATAACTTATCCTTTCAAAAAACATTAAAGCTCTTGGTCCACATCATCTTAGGAACAAAGAACAAAGAGTAGAAAAGATCAAATAAGAAACACACATAAAAAAACAGATTTAATTGATTCATAGTTGGATTTTTTGCATTCCCGTCCATCACAAAAGTTTTCACTATTTTTTGCATGTAAGAAAACCATATAGTACCTCGCAGTTCCAAGACATATACAATGAGCCTTTAAAAAGAACATATATATATGATGAGGTCTAGTGGAATCACAATAAAAATATTAAAGAAATTACATATATTACTCTACAAACGTTTTCTTAGGGATCCGTCTCTGAATCTTTTCCTTCGAATAATCCCTTTGCCAACTCATTGCAGAGTTGGATCCTCGAACAGTGTGGATGTTTAAGTAACTTCCTGCAACCTCCTACCAGCTGAGTTAGATCCATGAACAATGCGAATGAGTGATCTCCATTTGAAATTTCAACACATCAAATGGATATGCTATTTCAAATTACAGTAGTTCATCTTGTGTTTAAGATTTTTACCACTTCTGATTAAACTGATAGTTTTCAAATAATAGAAGAAGATCTGTCATAAGCATTCTTTAAAGCTACCTAAATCCATGGTTATATTGGTACTGATAGTTCTCTAGGTTCTAAGTTCCACTCACCTCTCATAATGATGGTTCTTCTCCCTCTATATAATGGCATTTGGGAACTATGATACATATAGAAGTGTTTATAACAAATTAGGCATCTCTATTGCCTTAAAGAGGAAAGGAGTTTATTTGTGGAAACATAATATTTAAGTTGAGAAATTTAAAAGCATCCAATGCATGAATGCGAGGGAAAACAATTGAACAATTGGATCTCAAATGGGCTTTAGAGAACTTTGTTAAAATTAAATGTTGGCTGCATTCTCTTTGCTCTTTATCAAGTTGTAGAGTTTGTCCTTTGACTGAATCATGCATCACAACTTAAGAATTATGTGTTCTTTCTTTCCTCAACATAAAGACTGCTCAAAGATGATTTGCAACACCTGTGCTGCAATGCATCATGCCAAAATTTCTGTGTGCTTTGAACTTATGAACTGAACTGAAACTATCGTTGCACTAACAATATGCAAATATGACAGATATTTGGATGCTTTGTATCATCTGAAGCCCATTTATCTGCAATGTCGGATCTACGACATCGAGTTCTTCCACCAAATTTTCTTTGTGAACACCCCAAAGAAGCTGGTATTTGTCTCTGGATGCTACATCCAGAATCTTCTTCACGACCTAAGACACGGTATAATTCACTTATCTAATCTCAGATGCACCACATATATTCCACCATGGATTCTTTTTTGACAAAGATGCCATCTTGGATTCTAAAGTTCCTTTTTCTGTTTCACAATGTTTTGCTTAGTTAGAAATATCTGACATATATTCGCTTTTTCTTTACAAATTATGGCCTTAAGAAATCACATTGTAAGCGGGAATATTTCTTGCATTCTGCTCTCTTACTTGTCAATGCATTCAATTTTATTTCCAGGCCTATTGTACTGTAATTGATGCTAAAGATCTATTGTGGAATAAACTTAAGGATACAGTTTGCAAAGAAGTTTGTGGAAACTAAGTAGTTAATAAGCAGAAAACTAGTATTAATTCTCCATACGTGACAACTATGCAATAATGCATAAGAGAATCCATAATTTCATGCTGATCTTCTTATTGATGATTGGCTCAAGTTTTCATGCAAATAAATGTGAATTTGGTAGTTGTTAATCAAAAAAGAAAATTTGCATGAAATATTAAAGCACAAAAGGCTCGGGCTGCATTTGGCGAATAAAACCTAGGGTTCTCCGGATTCTTGATGAATAATTGGTTTGATAGATTAGTCTAATTGTGTTTGGATGAACTAAATAGTTGAGTCCCAATGGGTGTTTGGATACCGAGGGTTCGAATCCCTCTTTCTCCGCCAGTTCTGGTTACAATTACTTGAGAACTTCCGATTTTAAAGGATAGAACCGAAAAGATGTAATATATTCTTTAATGAAAATAAAAATATTAATTGAATAAACTTTTTAGTGATATATTTAATATAATATAATAAAAAAATTGTTTTACAAAATAAAAAATAATATAAAATTAATTTTATGTATAATATAATAAAATATTTTGTTAAACTTAAACTACAAATAATTTAAGAAGAAAAAAGACAAAAAATAATGAGGCAATAATTGTTTCATAATTATATGATTCAGTTATTATAAAATTAAAAGCAACACTTGGAATTAAAAATTAATAATTAAAATAAAAGTTAAAATTTATATTAAAAGGTGAAGAAAGAAAAGAAAGGGAGGTAAGGAGAGGGAATATAGAGGGGTGTCATGTCAAAAAAATATTAAGAGGCAAAAAAATTCCTGCGTGAAAGCAGGAACCTGAGTCACGTGAACTAGGTTCCATGCATTGGGCTCCTACACGGGTTCTAGCAAACATCACGTCGTTTGCCAAAACCCATCGGAACTAGGCTCGAGTTCTGGCCTGGTTCCACTAGCCAAATGCACCTTTGAGGATTTTATTTGAAATACTTGGTTTATCCATGTTTTCCATCTTTTGATTATTTAAAGGTGTTATTTAAGCTTGTGATTGATAGGTTACCATTCAGATTCCTTGTAGGGATTAATTTTTGATGGAGATGGTTTTGATGTTTGAATTTAATGTATCCTTAAATTTATAACAGATTGAGAATGTTAGACATGGATAGTCATGACATTATAACCACGCTGGTGAGATTTAACAAATGAATTGTCTTCTAGATAACCTACGATATTTATTAATATTCAGTAACATTGTCTTCCAGATAACAACGCTGGAGTTTTCTGATTGTTTTGTTATACACACAATTCCTTTTTTTACTACATGTGAAATGCTAGTCTTGAAGTAAAAGTGCAACCAGCAAGCAATTTGATATGGAGTACTGAAGAATTTTTCTCTTTATATGTGACAGAGAGATCCTACAATGTGACATCCTTCGTGAAGATAAAGATATACCATTTATAAATCGGTTATCCTCGTATGTTGATGAAGAAGATGCAGATACAGAGGTACTATTAGATTTTTTGTTGTTATCGAAAGAGCAAAAGGAGAAGAGGGCTTCAAGGCTAATGGAAACTATTCAATGCTTAGAATCAGATATTCAAGAAATTGAGAAAAGGTATTCATCGAGATCTGAAGTCTTCCCTAACATTAGAGTCAGAGAGACACAGTCCAACCATATATATGTGAGAAAAAGTCAAACAAGAGCTTTGCCTATTGAACATATTTCTGGCACTCCTGCTTTAAGTACTGGTAAATCGAGTCTGATGGAGAATTTTGACCAACTTGAAAATGTATACTTCTCTTTGAGATCCAAATTCAAAAGGCCTGGTACCAGCTCAACTGTGCGTTCAGATTTAGATCTTCTGAACGTCCATAATCAATTGTCTTTAGTCCAAGATGGAGCTGATTCCTTCCCCACGCAACAGGAATCTTCTGATGGGTTTGGAACATTTTTTGAAGGCTTATGCAAATATTCTCGTCATACAAAGTTTAATCTTCGTGGTCGTTTGAGAACTGCAGATAGCCTTAATTCTGCTAATGTTATCTGCTCCTTGAGTTTCGATCACAATGAAGAGTATTTTGCTGCAGCTGGAGCATCAAAGAAAATTAAAATATTTGAGTTTGATTCACTTCTGAATGGCATGATTGACATTCATTACCCAGTAATTGAGATGTCAAATAAATCTAAGCTCAGCTGTGTATGTTGGAACAACTACATCAGAAACTATTTAGCTTCAACAGATTATGATGGGATAGTTCAGGTTTGTATTTGTATGATAACCTGTGCTACTGAACTGAAACTCTTGATTTGCATTCGCCCACTCAGTCCATTCAGAGTTTCCAGCCTTAACTGCTAATATGGATCATCTTTGTGAATGTTGTTATCATTTCGTTTGGGAGAGAATTTGTTTACATTCTTGTTTTTAATTAAATAGTTGAGTAGCGATTCTATCAATGGTCAGTTAAGATTGTCATGTCTAAAATTAGGAGGGAATACTTGGCATGATATTTGGAAGTAGAAAAATATTATCAATATTGCTTCTGTCATCACTCTTTATCATTATACTAGCACATACTAGAACATTATTGACTGAAAATTGTATAATTTTTTTTATCTCCATAAATAAACATCATTGTATAAGCTTTTCTAGTGATTTTGATATACTAAAGCAGATCAGAATGGGAACTACGCCTAGGTTGTTTTGATAGTATCTTGTTGTTGAACTAAGTGACTTGATGCTGCCTATTGATTTATAGGCAGCTGTCCTTATTGATTAATAATGGTTCCAGTTAATCTCTTAAAGAAATGTTACCAAAAAAAATGTTAGTCCTCTTTTACAGGCTTCTTAAAGTTCAGGCTACAACTCAGGTACTCAAAATTAAGATTAAATGAGAACAAGGTTATGGTGCAAAGATGGACAACTTACTCGAAGACCAAGAGGTCTCGAGTTTGATTCTCATCATGGGATTTTCCATGCCCCTTTATTTGTAGTCCAATTTCTCATGTACTAGGCCCACGGGTATCCCTTGTCACTGAAAAAAAGTAAGACTAAATGATCATATTTAACTTCTTGTAGACAATTGAAATTCACTATCCTGTACTTTATGTGTTTATTATTAAGTTGTTCATCAGCTAAAGTATGGTGAATATTTTTGATAGAAAGAAGAAAATAAAAATATAGTGAATATATAGTTTATCCATCATTGCTGGCAATTCTAAATGGCTGATGTCAAACAGTTGTTATAGTAACTAAATAACCCCATTTGTATCTCCTTGAAATGAATTCATCTTTTCTTGTTATTTTCTTATATTCTTTTTATGTTTTTTTGTTGAGAGAGAACCAAATGGTTGTTCAACTAGCTATTTTTCTCAGAAAAAAGAGTTAAGCTATACCCATAAAAAAACTTATCAAGAATACAACTACGTATTTTAGGAGAGCACGAGAACAAAGAATGTCAATCCCTCAATATAAATCAACTTGTTTATGCAGTCACTGCTGACTTGTGCAGTTATTTTACATGTTTCTTACCCGATTGATTGTTTTTCCTGTTCATTTTCAACTTGTGTTTTTTATTCTTTACTTCTTTTGTTCTTCATTTCATCGGCAGTGAGAACAATGCATGATCTGATTACAATATCACATGTCTTGAAGATGTTTGTCTGCTATTGTTGGATGAACTCAGATTAACGTGCACTATTACAGTGGAATGTGTCTTTTTTTACTATTTAAATTTCTGGCAAGTAGGGCATTTAAGCAGATGATTTTCATATTGAGTAAAAGCCTACTTTAGTTGCAAGGAAATAAAGCCATGTAAAATGGTTTTCTTTTTCTGATTATTGTGATTCAACCTTTTTCTTAAAAGTAAGGTATGGAAAGGTTTTTAGACTGTAGTCAATGTTCAATAAATGATAGCAGAATGCGTTTCAATCACTAAATTGTTTTCTCTGATTCAACCTGAATTTGTATCCCTCTCAAAAAAAATTGAATTCAAATTGTTTAGACATTTTGTTCTTGAGGGTGGCTGTTGGTTATTTTCATGCTTATCAAACATACATCATTTATTCAATCCTCAATATCTATTACTTGAGCTAAAACTCAGTTTCTTTTGAAAATTGCATCATTATATATTGTATTGCTTTAGCTTGAATCTGATGTATCTGGTAAAGCACTTATTTTTTACATATTTCAAAGGTAATATCATATTTATTTACTAATGAAACAGATCCATCTGATCACTTTAAAATTATGCCAAATGAATAATACATAACAGAAGCAAGTTTAACAAAGTCAATGCCTTTTCGATATTACTTGTTTACCATCATGGTCATGTAACTTCACTCATGGTGTTTTGCAGTTATGGGATGCAAATACTGGTCAAGGACTTGCAAGATATGCTGAACATCAAGAGCGAGCTTGGTCTGTGGATTTTTCTCAAGAAGCTCCAACTAAGCTAGCAAGCGGAAGTGATGATTTTTCAGTCAAACTTTGGAGCATTCATGAGGCATGATCACATAACTACTCGTTTTGCGTACAATAATTCTCATAATATCTTGACAATGAATGGCTTTTACTATCTTGTGGTCTCAAGTATGTTGAATAAGATAGTAAATTCACAACGTAACTCAAGAAAGGAACTCACTTTTGCTTTTACAATGTTCGTTGGGTATCACAGTCTTAAAAGCTAATCAGTGTTTTTCTAGACATATATAGTCTAGAGATTAACAAATCAAATTATAAAATTGTTCTAAGGTGAACTTGAAGCACCACTGAAAACAATGCACTATATGTTCAAACTTCTTGACTCACTAATTTTTTTTTGGAAATCAGATAATTTTCGTACCAGCATATATCTTCGAGCTAATATATGTTTGTCCAATATTTTCAGAAGAACAGCATTGAGACGATCAGCAACATGGGCAATGTCTGCTGTGTTCAGTTCTCTTCTTACTCTCCCCACCTGTTAGCTTTTGGGTCTGCTGATTACAGAATTTATTGTTACGATCTACGTCACACCAAAGTTCCTTGGTGTAGTTTAGTTGGACATGAAAAAGCTGTAAGCTATATAAAATTTGTGGATCATGATACTATTGTGTCCGCATCAACTGATAGTACACTGAAACTCTGGGATCTAAAAGAGACTCGTCCAGATGGATTGTCCCCCTCCGCATGCTGCTTGACTATGACTGGTCATGTCAACGAGAAGGTTCATACCATCCATTGCTTCCCTCTTGATTATAGTCGGATTACCCTTCTCTTTTTGCTGTTGCAGCTTACAGATAACAATTTCTATTTTTCTGCAACCTTCAAATCAGACAAGTTCATACAAATTTACTTATATTCTTCTTTTCTTCACTTGAATGCAGAATTTCGTAGGCCTATCTGTTTCAGATGGATATGTCGTGTGTGGTTCTGAGAATAATGAAGTGAGTATTTTGACGATTTTCCATAGATCCCTCATTTTTTATATTACATTCGAGGTTTTGCCTTGCCCCTGATATTTCCAAATGCAAAACTTCTACTATTAGTATGTTCTTCTTGTTAACCTTTTAGAAGACTTCTTCCCATCCAAGTGATGACTAGGAAGATTTTGACTTCTGATGGGTATCATTGTCTGAGTTAATTTGGAAAGATGTGGCATGCCACAGATGCAGAAGTAATTTTATTCTTTTGAGCCATTGACTTAAACATTAACTGCTGACTATGGATCTACTTTCTTTGGCCTTTTCTTATTCAACATTTCTTTACAAAATTCATGTTTAGTTTCAATTTGCCTCTCATAATTCATCTTATGGATTTATTAGGTCTTTGCTTACTATAGAGCTCTTCCTATACCAATAACGTCATACAAATTTGGCCACATTGATCCCATCACTGGTCAGGAGACCGGCGATGACCATGGACAGTTCGTCTCCAGCGTTTGCTGGAGAAAAAAGTCGAATATGGTAATCGCTGCAAATTCAAGTGGCTACATAAAGCTGTTGCAGATGGTTTAGAGAAAGATACTTGTAGACAAAGATGAAGCTGTTGCAGGAACCTCACCTTGGTCTAGCATGCAGCTGTATCCCCCTCTCCGTGCTGAAGGGCATCTCCTTGGAATGCCATATTGGCAGCCATGATAATTTCCCCTCAGCTATCGTGGTCCTCTTTAAAGGCTAGTGTTTTCTCAAAAAAGAAAAGAGAACACTGCAACACAAGTATTTCACTTGAAGTCAGCAGCTAAAGTGCTGGTTCTCAAGCAAGTTTTAGTTACAATTCAGAGATATTGTTCCTATGGATCGTCGAAGAGGGAGGACTTCTTGCAGATCACATGCTGTCCGAATCACCATTTGAACACTGTGTTGGTAGCTCAGAACCTACAGGTACATGAGAAGTTGCAGTTCTCACCATGTTATATATCTTTTGCTTCATGACAGTTGATTGGAACCCTCGTTTATTCAGGAACATCACATCCCTGGTGCTTCCATCAAGGAACTCGGTGTTCTCTATTAGGCTTCACTGATAGATGGTAATAGCTTCATTGATGTGAAGCAAGCTGGAAAGTGCAGGACCCTAATAAGTTATATACAAAGGATGTTGGATTCCTTGAGCAATCAGCGGAGGCTCTCCTAGATCATCATGGTATACATCTCATTTAGGGACTCATCATCAAACAAACGCGTGTTATATGTTGTTTTTTCTTCTTCCGGTAGGATGTGCTTATTGTTAACAAATTCAAGATGTCATATTCGAGATATAACATTTGCACCAACGTTGAGAAGGTGAAACATGCCAATGGATCATGAATAAGACATTACAGTGTTTCAACAATGAGTTATAGAGTTTTTCTCACAAGGAATGAATGTGTGTAGTTGGTTTTAGGCGTTGTTTTCCTTAAACATGAAGAATAAAATTAATTCTTCACAATGGCTGCAAGAATTTCAAATTACATTGATCTTGGAAAGACATGAAACTGAGTACCCTGTGACCTAAGAAGAAAATGTACATGCTGTGAATAGATGTCTGGCCATGAGCAGTCCTGCAAAGTAAACTGCAGTGAGCCATTTCTTTCTTTGGTTCTTGTATACGAAGGGAAAGATGGAGTCTTTCCTTTTTCCCTCTGGTTAATTCTTAGTGCCAGGCAACAGAACTTTGTGGGTAATGTTGTAGAGTGGCGGGAAGCATTGATATCCTCAGCTAAATTTTTTCTGGGAAAGAGGTCATGCCAATTCGGAGTCTGAAACATGTCCTGAGAGAATCCGTCTCAATGGAACAATTTTGCCAATCCCCCGTAGGCGGCTTTCAGAGTTGGTTCTCAGAGTGCGTCCAAACAATGTAAACTGCGGCGGCTTTACTGCACCATTCTTCTGCTGTTGATGACCTGCAGGTAAACAACAGAGAACACATTATATTCAGTTACGTCATGCACAGGTTCAAGTGTTGTTATGACCTTTCATAATTACAAATGTGAGCAAATGTTAGTATAACAAAGAAACTGTAAAACCCGAGATAAGATAATTCTAAAAGACATCAGATATTATTAAGATATTTAAACATTGGTCATCATGATAATAAAAATCTTAACCGCTCAAACAAGAGTTGGTTGGTGACAGAATGCTCTGACATGTTCAAAATTTTGGTGGACAATTTTTGTGTTTATATAAAGTGTGATAAGATATGTATTATTGACAGTTAGGAAGCTATTGTTCCTTTGGAGTTGATAGACATTTTGTACAGTTGATACCATCATCAATACATAAATAGAGAGATGTTAGGAGCATATTTGTAGGATAGTTTCCTTGTGCACTTTTCTTATCTTCAATAATTCATTTTTAAGCAGAACGAAATATTTTCTTTCTTTTTGGAGTTTCCTCTTATTTTTATTGCAGAACATTTATCTTACTTATCAAATTTGTTATTCAAACAAAAGGAATTCCTGATTTCGTTTTCCTGTTCTTTAGTAATGATTCCACTTTATACTGTTGTTCCTACCATTATGATTTCTAAGATATATTATTCATTTACTATAGATCATGGCCATTTTCTACTACCTAAATGGTGGTATCTCATTGTCTATTGTTTATGGTGGCTTTTTCATAATTATGGTCACACAATTTATACTAACAAAAGAGAAGACCAAAAGTGCAGCTTTATGAGCATTTGCAGAACTTGGATATTTTTCATGGAACTATTTGGGACTATGCTAAAATTAAAATTCACATTAGGAAAGAAAAACAAAAACTCAAATTCAGATAGAATCAAGTTTAGAAGTAAAGGAGATTCGTAACTGACCAGAATGAATCTTAGTTTTCCCACTTTTCCCACTCGTCTTCCTGGCCAATGTCTTCTTTGGACTCTCTGAGTTATTGTGAGATGATGATTTCAAAGAATTAGCAGGGCCTTCCTTCAGAAATGAATTGACAGGACTAGGTATACACTCATCCTGGATGATCAAATTGAATCCATTCTCATCGCAAGTTCCCTCGCTTCCTGATTCTGAGCTTCTCTCTTTAAGGCTCAGATGAGTCCTCTCCCTCTCAGTGACTCTATAAGCAAACATCTGAAATGGAATGTTGGAGACCCTTAAACCTTGGTCACTTGTCAAGTTGAATTTCTTAGAGAGACTCATGTCAACTTCAAGATAATCTGCTGGCGGGCTTGCAATTTCAGAATGATTGGAGTCGGGGTTCATGACTAAGAACCGCTTTATGTACCGAAGAACTCTACATATAGAAGCGAAGCTCGGGCGATGAGATGGTTCGCCTTGCCAACATCTCTTTGTGAGGTTGGTAAGGTACTTTGGACATGAGAATGGGAATAGGGGTCTCACCCCTGCTATAATGTTTCTTCCAATTTTCTCACTTTGCAGGTTGTCATCCTCGAAAGGCACTTTCCCTGTCAAGAGTTGAAAACACACCATTGCAAAACTGTACACATCTGCCTTCTCAGTATACTTGGAAACTCTAGAATCTGAAGACTGTTCCTGCTCTGAAAGGACCTCAGGTGCATGCCATATGCATGGGTTGAGCACTGCCTGATTAGTAGAGGCTTTAGGACTCATTTCTCCTAATAAACCGAAGCCTGTAACTTTTGCATGCAGGTATCCTTCTGGAGTGGAGATTCTTGGTCTTACAAGAATGTTGGAAGGGTTCAAGTGTCCATGATATATCTCTTCAGAGTGGAGGTATTCCATTCCTCTTGCAACCTGAAGCATTATGTCTACTGCCACCAGGAGAGGAAATGGAAACTTTTTCTTTGAGCTGCTTACTTCTTTCATGTAACTGGAGAGACTCTTGCTCATGAGTTCAGTGACCAAGAAACATTCCTTCCTATCTTCATCATAGAAGGCATACATGACATGCATTACGTTGAAGTGCCTGACAGATGACGCAATCGATATTTCATGCATCATTGGTTTGATGTCTCCCATGAAATGTCGAACCGCAAAGTTCTCGCCCATCCACTGAATTTCTTTGTATTGGCTTCCATTCCCCAGCCGTCTTCTCACCTGATAGTTCTTGGATCCTACCAACAGCGAACTCGGAAAGATCTTCCCTTTTGGATCTAACAAGAGCTCAGAGAACTGATTCTCTTGCTTTGGCATAGTAGCGGATCTTTCTGAAATCATCTCCGACAGAATCCATTGGTCCTCCTTCCATACTCTATCCAGTCTGCCTATGATGGATGGATTAAGCAAGTACTGATTTCCAAACTTGTATTGGAAAAGCTTCTGGTCCAACCATTCCTGCTCATATTTCTTCTTGAGCATGATTCTCTTCCTGTGGATCCCTTCTTGATCCATACCGGAGATCTCCGAAGCGTTCTCGAGCGCCTCGATTACTATAGAAATGCACCAAAACAAATTATGCAGATGAAAATCGACACAGTCAGTATTCTGGCTGAGGGAGATGGCTTTTGCCAACCAATCCTTTGTTTCCATGGACTGCCTAATGTAGCTTTCTCCTTCTCTAAACACACTGTAGAGTTCCCTCAGGGGGCCTTCGAGCGAATTCCACTTTGTTAATCTCTCTTCGAACCGCAAATTCTGTTTCATCTCCTCTGCTATCACATCAAATGCCAAGCTGAAAGCATCCATCAACAGGTTACATTGGCGCTGGTTGATCCGTATGTCATCTTTGAACACAAGCAATGCTTTTAGGCTTCCCAAAACTTCTCCTATTTGACGAAATTGCTCCATGATCAGCCGGGAAAGGATTCGGTAAATCTATTCCGGCGCTATGTCATCTCAACCTTGAAGAAAGAAAGAAATCTCAACCAATCAAAAGCAATTAGATTGTACATTGTATCTGCACTAGTTGGTTTCAATTTTTTGATCTAAATATATATTTTGCACTATGAAGCATGGATACTTCAAATTCTTTCAGGTACCCGTATCGAGTATCTATCCCATACCAGATATTCATTGAGTGACTTGGATACTCTTTAAGATACATATTAAACCTTTTTATATAAAAACTAATTTAAAAAAAATTGAAAAATATGTATAATGTCCTGAGCAATTACTCTACGATGAAGAATTTACGATCTTATTTGTAATGTTTTATAATTTATACCATGAAACTTTAACTTTTGATGCATATACAATATATTTTTATAATATAGAAACAGTCTGTGGTCGGTGTCATCAACATATGATATGATTATGGAAGGTTATATTGGGTTGACTTTACAAAATTGACATGCCTCATTCTTGTACTTATACATAATAGATTTTGCACAATTGTGAAATGATTCTTCACATATGAAGTATGAGAAATCATGACTATTTGCATCGCTTGGTTATCTGATTCTGAACTGTGTAAACCTCAATATAAAATGAAGAAAATGGGAACTGCAAACAAGCTTAATATTCTGAATTCTACCAGGAATGACAATTTAACAGAACAGTTCTTTGACAATATCTTATGAAACATAAGATGCAAGGTCAAGAGCTAAAGAAATCACATTGTTACCACATCAATATGCACCAAATGCATCTCTGCAGGATGACTATTTTTTTTTGTAAAATTAACTTCCTTTCGACATCATGCATGAACAAAGAGAGAGAGAGAGAGAGAGAGAGAGAGAGAGAGAGAGAGATGGTAGAAGAATGACTTTGGAGGAAAAGAAAACCAATGGTGTGGAAAGAGGAGAGAAGGGAGACAGCATGGTGAGAGTAATTTGACCCCAACATCTGGCAGTGCAATGTTTAGGGGGGTGGAGGAGCAAGACAGGCGCCAACTGTCTTTTAAAACCTATGGTTCATAAAAAAAAAGAGAGTAAATGAAAATAAAGCGATGGATATAATTATTATAACAATAGTTTTTTTTTCCAACAAATGATGAAACCTTTAATCTACAACATCCATTTAATATGTTAGAAGTCTCGTGGTTTTAATACATAAAAGAAAAATAAATTGAGAAGTCTAATAATAATAATACATTATAGAACTCACATTTCAAAATTTTAATAATTATAAAATGTCATAATAAATTTAATAATTTTGAGTTTAAAGTAATTAATTTGATTAAGATTTATCTTTATACGCATCATTACTCTAATAATTATAATTTTATCGTGGACTAAATATTTTCTTTTCATAATAGGTTTTCTCTTGCGACTCTGCATAATAAATGTTCAATATCAAATTGAAATGCTTCTTTGTCCAGTAGTCATATTATTAAAACAACTTAGAAAAAATATGCTACGTTTCCCCCGTGATACAAGCAAAATCAAGAGTTATTATATAATAATAATTTAAACTTTGACTTGATATCATGTAATTTAGAAAAAAATATTCTCTTCCTTTTTTATATTTAATTTATTTCTTATGTTTACTAATAATAACATCTTATTACTATTTTAAAATATAATTGATTTTGAGTTAAATTTATAAAATATTGAATTTCATACTAGACTCCGTACTATTAGTTTGTATTCTATGAATATTTTATACATATTTGTTTATAACTATTTCAGTAAATTTGTTTCTTCCTAAATTATTATTTATGCAAAAGCATAAATATTTTGTAACAAATATTTTTTACTACTCTACAGTGATAGACATTTAAAATATTTATAATGTTGTTTCTTATATGGGCAATATATTAAAAAGAGGGTATTAAGAAGAATGTGAATAAAATAAAACATTTTATTTTAAGAAATAACAATAACATTAGAAAATAAAATAAAATCTAAATATGTGAATAAATAATAACAAAATATGATGTGTGAAACTATATATATATATATATATATATATATATATATATAACATGTTATTTAAATTAATATATAATACTGTATAAATTAGGTAGCGGTTATAAAGTAACAACAAACTAAAATCAAATATTAATCCATCAAAATATATGTAGTGGATGANACATGATATTCAGGTTCAGAATATGATAGGTCGATCAAAGTAAAAGAACGAACGACCTATGCACATAGAAGATATATCAGAAGAACTCTATGTGTGCAGTGGTCGTCCTAAGCATATGAAATGGTCGACCAATATTGAAGGGGAATGCATGTGAAGAGGAGTCAAATGTTGAACGGTCGACCAAAGATATAAAGAGGACGACCGAAGTGAACGGCTTAACAGGAGAGATCGCCCGATGAAGAAAAGTGGGCGACCGAAGATATCACACTTATAATCCAGAGGATGGAGAATAGGCGGTCCGATGAGAAGTGGACGCCCAGTGAAGAGACTTAGTCTAAGAAGGTTCTTGGCTAAGCGGAGGAGAGGTCGTCCGAAGTTGAAGAGCGGACGATCAAAGATCTGAGGTTGAAGGCAATGGACGTCCAAAGGTCTCAGGGTGAAGACAGTGGACGACTGAGAGATTGTCAAAGCTTTGATGGACGTTCAAGGGTCTTGTGATGAAGCAGCGGACGACCAAAGTAGATGATAGACAGAAGATCAGTCGACCATAGATGAAATGCGGATGATCGATGGGCATCGGGTGAAGACAAATGTCGTCCGGGGTGTTGGTGAGAAGACAGACGGGCATCCAGGAGTTTATCAGAACTGATGGAGGCTGGAGATCGAACAACTACAGGATTGACGGACGACCGATGATGTGTCAGAGGTCGTCCAATGAAGAGACAAAGCAGCGATCGACCAGGATATCTGATAGGAGAAGGATTGGACGTCCAAGGAATCTGACGAGGTGTCAGTGGACGTCCGGAGAATGTCAGGAGATGAGAATGAACGTCCAAAAGTTTCAATGGGAATGAGCGGACGCCCGAAGTATCCACAAGGAGGAGCAGTGGACGTCTGAAGGATTCAGAAAAAAATCGGCGGACGACCACAGATGTGCCATAGGATGTGGCACAAGTCAAGTCGGTCGATCGAAGGTGCCGCGGGCGACCGAAGGATCTTGACAGGTCTTCACTCCAGAAGTGGACGTCCGAGTGATTGAGATGCAATCAGTGGACGACCAAAGCAGTTGAAGAAGAAGGATGACATTATGTCAAGTAGGTCGGCCATAGGTGGTGGCGGACGACCGAGAAAGCTTGATGAGTGTCTTAAACTCCAGGAGTGGACGTCCAGGAAGCTGAAGTGCAATCAACGGACGACCAGAGCAGTTGAGACAGTGGGACAAGTCAAGATCGGTTGGCCACAGGTGATGGCGGACGATCGAAGGAGCTTAACAGATGGCTTCACTCGATAGTGGACGTCCAGGAAGCTGAAGTGAAGTCAGCGGACGACCAAAGATGAGTGAAAGCTGGAGGAGGTCAAGATCGGTCAACCGAAAATGAAGCGCGGACGACCGAAGGAGCTTGACCGCACTCTTCAACTGGAGAGTGGACATTTAGGAAGCTGAAGATGAATCAGCGGGCGACCAGAGATCAGTTAAAGAGAGGTACTCACATCAAGATCCGACGGCCAAAGGATTGGCGGACGACCGAAGGAGCTTGACTGAGGGACAAAGGCTTCAGCACTTGAAGCTGCGGACGCCCGAGGGTGAGCGGTGGACGACCGAAGCACCAGGTGACAGTTCAAGTGGAGACTTCACCAGAGCAGCGGTCGATCGAGGCAGGAGCAGTGGGCGATCAAGAGGTATGTGAAGGTACTATACTTGCATTAACGACTAGTTTTCTGAGTGAGAAAATTAGGTCGTTAGTACAGAGTATATATTGCAATCCCAAGAGTCTTGAAAAATAACTTTGGCAGAATATTCAGTGAGAGCATTGAGCGATAGAAAGCCTTAGTTCCCCTTTTGTGATTCGAGTGAAGAATCCAAGATAGTATGGATTGTGAGTTCGTGAGCGAATTGTAAGAGGTAGTCTCCTTGTCCTCGAGAAAGAAAGGAAAAGTTGTAAGAGAGCCTTCGCCCTTGAAGAAGGAGTTAGTGATCTCTGGAGGTCTCGAGTTCGAGAAGATCAGAACGGGAACGTAGGCCAGGAGTTCGGCCGAACATCGTCAACAAACATTGTGTTTGTGTGTTTGTTTGTTCTTTGTTCTCCTTTTCGACTACTTGTTTATATTTGCATTTATATGCTTCTGCTGATTAAACTAATCTAACATAGCAAAAGTAGTAAAATTTTTAATAGACCAATTCACCCTCTTCCCCTCTCTTGGTACCATTTCAATCATACATGGTTAGTTAATAACTAAGCGGTTATTTACATAATGGCACGAAAAAAAAACTTGAAGTCATATTCCTCCACTTTCTCACTTTTTAATTTATGTGATATTATTCTTGCTAATATCTATTTTTTATTTGTAAGTTAATATTTTTATTTTTGCTTAGTTTATTTTTCTTTAATCAGTAGAGCATAGATGGTTCTTAACATGTAATTTAAATTGATTATATATAATAATTAGATTAGGTAGTGATTATTAAAGCAATAACTAATCATCTATCAATACTATATTAAAATTAGAGTAGTAAGCAAGAAGAATATGTCATTTGCAAACTATAGAATAAGTTTTTCAATGGATGGTTAGTTAATATTTAAAAAAATAAAAAAAATTGTGTCGTCATATGTTCATCATAGAGAAGTAAAAGTAACTTATAAAATATAGAAACTAACAAAAATTATATTAATGCAATAAGAGTAAAAAAAATATTATGCATATTTGGGCAACCCCAAAAACTTTTTAAATTCAATAATTTAATTAATATGTAGAATATTGCATGATGTTGATTATGATCGCTTAGAATAATCGTGTCTAAACCTGCTAATTGATTAAAAGATAACAATCAATTAAAAGAAAACTACTCAATTTTTCGATAGAAGAGATAGAGTTAGTTATAACTACCTGCATTTCATATATTAATTTAAAATAAAATTAGTTTATATTTAAACCTAATATGCATATATTATTTATTATTTTCAGAATTTAATTTCCCAAATATATTTTGTATAGATATAAAATTATTATAATAATAAATCTTGATTATTTATTTTTTTGGGAATTTATATTTTTAGATCAAAATAAAAAATTTGTAACAAAATGAAAAATCTGCATCTATCTTCTATACTACTTTATTAAAGAGAATAGTAAGAAGAGTATGAAATTTGACAAATTATTGAATTGTGATGTGTCGTATAATTATTATAATTAATTAAGATATTAATATATTATAATCATTAGAGTGAGTGGTTAGTTTGTAAATAAAAAACTTAGTAATAACAATTTAATTTAAATTATTAAGTTGTCATAATATTTTTAGTAGATGATTAATCAATAACTACATATTACTTAGCAATCGTCTCGAAGGGATAGTGCATTCTTATAAATGGATGTTCCTTTGTATTTTTCTCTGTGAAAATTTTGTCATTGTACATCTTTTAGTGTTAAATTAATCTTTTATCTTAGTTTATTTTTCTTTAATTAGTAGAATAAAGGATGAGTGAGCTTCTACATGTTAATTTTAAATTTATCATTTATAAATATATCTGCCATTAATTCTTTTATTTCTTTTTTGAATTCATATCAAGTTAGTGTTCAGATTTATTCATTTTAATTCTTAATATACTCAAGGTAGTATTAAGATTTTTCTTCTATTATATGGATTTTATAAGATTTTTGCTCTTAGCAAAGTTTTTTTAATTATTTAGCAATTAATTTAAGCTTTAGTAAAATCAGAAGAGCTTATAATGTGATTGTGGCAAGGTTTTAATCTAATAAATTATTTCATTCGAAATGATCTAAACGATGAAAATGTATATTGTATTATCACAATTAACTTTTATTTGATTCTTATTTATGTATAAAAATGTTATTTCCTTTTTTACAATAAGAAAACATCAACCTTTTTTTATCATTTTTATCTTGATTTTGTATTACGCTATCCAATATATATATTATTCATATAATATATTTAAGTAAAAAGAGTTAATTATATAATATAAAAGTACTGGCTTTTTTTGTCATTTTTATCTTGATTTTGTATTACACTATCCAAAAAATTATATATTTTTCAATTAATCATATAATATATTTAAGTAAAAAAATAACTATATAGTATATAAGTACCAACCTTTTATAATTAAATATATATATATTAGTAACAAAAAATAATTGGCTAATGAAAATGATTAATTTATTAAAACAAAACATTTTATTTAAATTGTCTATACTATATTAAATGGATAGTAGTAAACAAGGAGAATGGATGTTAGTTAATATCTAAAAGAAATTTGGTAAATAAAAAGTATTTGTCACATGTGTGCCGCCATGTGTCCATCAAATAGAAGTTTATAAAAATATAGAAACTAAAAAATATATATATCGAATTATTTAAATTCATATGCATAAGTATTAATAGAGATCATGTATTAACATGGTTATTGTCAAATATCCCCTAATTTAATAGTCCCAACTATAATAATTTAATATTCAGTAATTTTTACACTAATTAAAGATAAGATAAAATTTTATAGAAAAAAAATATAAAAAAATTATCCACACATAGCGCGGGCATTATACCAGTTATTATTAAAGAAATAGTAGTACTAAGGAGAGGATGACATTTGACAAAACTTGAATCGTTGCATGTCATGTACACACACAGATAATTAGTTATAACTGTATACAATTCCAACATCAATTTAAAATATAATTATTTTATATTTAAACTTATATATAAAGATTTTTATTATCATGGATTTTTTATTAAATTTATTTTGTATAGTAATTGAATTATTATATAATAAACCTAGATTGTTTGTTATTTTTAGAATTCATCTTCCCATCTTTTTACAACCAAAGTTAGAAATTCGAAACTAAATTAAAACGATAATCTCATTTTTTTTGTTGAAAATAATCTATCTATATTTATATTATATTAAGACTTTGTTTGGCATGTACTAACGATTAATAGCGAATAGCGACTAGAGATTAGCGATTAACGGTAGCGAGTTAATTATTAAATTTAGTAAAAGTGCTTGGCAAATGTAGCGTTTGAACAAATAAATATAAAATGACTAAAAAAGGTACAAACAATTATTTAATAAATTATGTCATAAATTTAATAACATATTATTATTTTAATATTAATAAATAATAATAAAATAAATAACTGACCAAATAATTTATAAGTTAATAAAATAATAATAAATAATAAAGTGATCATGTAATATAAAATAATAAATGTATCATACAAATATTAACTACTATTGAAATATTTTGAAGGTATATCTGGAAATAAATTTCATAAGCTTGTCGCTACCCTAAGTGTTGGTCTATCAAGCGTCTCAAAACGCTGAGTTCCAATCATTTGTCGTTATTACTAATTGTGCTTGTCAAACACTTTAAATAACGTATTGACTTGGTAAACATGCTATACGCTATTGTAGAGGAGTGCCAAACTGGGCCTAAAAAGATAGTAGTAGCATGAAGATGATGATGATATTTGATAAATTATTGAATCTCCACACACACATGTATGGAGAGAGAGAGAGAGTTTATAATTAATTATAACTACCTACAATTCCAACAATATCAATTTAAAATAAAATTATATTATATTTAAACTTGTATGTAAAGATTATTTATTATTTTTTTGAAATTCTGTATAGTAATAAAAAATCTTCAATAATAAATTGCGTGGTGCATGTGCTGGTGAGAGAGATATTTAAAATAAAAAAGTAATTATTGTGAATGTGTTGGTTGCATATTACAATTATTGGTTGTTGTTTATTGGTACCGATGAGTAATCACAGGTAGCACATGAAAATTACAACTTATGATGATGAGGACAAAAACAAACAAATGAGGTTGCAATTGTAGTTTACAAAGTTTTCCGTAATTTGTACTAAAAAAATTGTTATTATTTTCTAATACAATTTCATTCTATTTTAATTTATGAAATATGATTACTATTTTTGTTCACCTGCGCAATTCGTGAGTATCATACTAGTTAATATTAATAAAAAGTATTATTTAAATAAATATTTATATAATCTTATTATATTGCTATTATCGTATTATAAATAATAATATATCACTAATTATTAACCATAAGTACTATTAATTAAAATAACATTTTTATTAATTATAATTATTATATTTAATTATAATTATTATATTTAATTATAAATATTATATGTTATTATTTTATTTTAATTTTTAAGGATATTAATTAATTACTTAATTAGTTAAGTTATGAATTATGATCCTACTTTATGAATTCCAACTTAATGAATAAACTTTTCAATGTGATATTTATAAAGGTTAGTTTGATAAAAATGTATATATTATCGAGTAATTTATTTATAAATAAATATGATAATATGAATTGATAATTGTATGTTTTATATATAATAATTAGAGTAATGTACATTATTAATGATTTTAAAAAGTGATTCTTTTTGTACTAATAATATTGAGTGATAATATAGTAAATATCTCCTAAGTCAAAATCATAGACTAATGTAGCTTAGTGTGTTATGCTTGTCGTGCAAGGTTATCAAGTGATAGCTTGACCTCAAATCGGACGACAACTAAGGCCTTCTATGAACGATGGAGAGAGGAACTCAGGGGATGAGTGAGAATGGATTGGGGACTCGCAGCACACGCTCATGTCCTTTTATTGGCCGCTGTCGCGTAGCACTCTGCCCCCAATATCGCGGTCGTCTCCGCGCGATCACCGTGCGCGGACGAGCGTCTATCCTCGACGCTCATTTCCTCATTTGTTCGATAACGATATCAACGCGCGATCCGCGCGTTATATCCCACGACGCGGCTAGCGTCTCCACGGACGGGGAGCGCAATCGTCGCTTCGTCTCACACGAATTCGCGTTCACGTCACGGCCGTGATCCGTGTGATCACCGCCCGTCCATCACGATCATGATCTCTGCGATCACGACCTCACGTGACCATCACGGCTCGTGATCACCTTGATCACGGCTCATTGTGATCATCACGGCCGTGATGACTGGTCACGGGCCGTGATGACTATCACGGCCCGTGACTATACTGGTCACGGCCCGTGACCATGCTGTCACCTTACAACAATCTCCCACTTGACCATCGTGGTCATTATGTCATCACTCCCACTATCCGTGAGTAGTCTAACTGGAGATTATTGTTCTGAAGTTTTCACTATTCGTGAATACTTCATACTGACTCAGTCGCTCCTGAGTCCCATCAAGCCAACATGCTTGATGAAAACACCAGCTGCAATTCCCTTTGTAAGAGAATCAGTTAACATGTCACTCGTAGGCATGTACGTCACTGTTATTTTCTTCTTTTCAACTATATCCTGAATATAGTGATATTCTATCTCAATGTGCTTTCCTTTTGAACTATTGGCTCCGCTGTGTATCAAGCTTATCGCAGCTTGATTATCACAGTACATGGGCAATTGTCCTCTGACCAAATCGAGCCCTAGTTCTAAAAGGAAACGCATATGTCATACTCCATGGGTGGCTTTTGTACTACAAGCAATATACTCAGCCTCCTGTGTGTGTCTCGCAACACACCCTTGTTTCTTGCTACCCCAAGAAACG
>LTAE01002973.1:30322-42623 GCA_001647135.1 Pontederia paniculata | reverse complement strand
ATAAGTATTAAATAATTATAAAATAAGATAGAAAAAAAAGTTAAACCAATAAATGAACTCAAGTTAAATATTTTTCTATCATAAATCAAAATAATATAAGGAAGAATATCATTTTAAATGAATTATGGTATAATTTTATAAAGTTATTTAAAGGGGTAGTTTTGTCTAAAAAATTTCATTCCTTCTAATTCCACCAATTTGGTGGAATGAAATATTTGATGTTTGGAGGTGTGACTCACCCCTCCAAACACCATATGACTTTTAAAATTTTTTACCCAAATACGATTTAACTAACATTACCCATCCATCTTTCACCTTATTCCCCCTAATATCTCAATCCAAATAAGTCCTTTTAGAGTGAAAACTACGCCAATACCTCAAACCGTTGAATGGTTGAGATTTTGTATCTTTATTGCTGCTAGAAAAGGGAAACATGTAACCGTATCAAACATCAAGCCTCTTCTTACTGGATTGTTCCATCCCCAGTACAATAGTGATGTGAAGAGAGCACTCTTAGTGTAACGCTTCCGATCCAATTCAAAAAATTATTTATTTTAATTTTATGACCCATATGAATTTAAAATACGTCACTTATAAACTCCCGATCTTATTCAAAAAAATTATTTACTTTGAGTCTATGATCCATACGAATTTAAAACACATTTTGAATATATAAAAAGTAGTTATTCATGATCATCTTCGTGTTTTGCTCATGTGAGACTAACCCTTAACCTTTACCTTAAATCTTAGAGTGGACCAAATCCAAAAAAATGGAAGAATATCATTTTATATATTTATTTCACATGCATAACATTGTTACTATGTGCATACACATGATTTAGATGCATACTTTATGTATAAAGCTATCACTAAGGACCAAATGCTCATTTATCTTTCCTAGACTAACCTTCTCTTAAGAAATTAATAAGAAAAGAAGACCCAAAATGGAGCATGTATCTAGTTATGGCATATAATATAAATAATTATACTTGCCGAAATGAAACATGTTATTAAAGACAGTCGTAAAAGTTCTGGTTCTTCATCATTAGCCAAATGTTCATTTTGTCTTTGTGTCTCTCGATGAGGAGGTCCGGCATCGCCGATGAATTTCACAACAACGCAACGAGGATGAACCTCTCAGTTATCAACTCATTAAATTTCTCCAACTGAGCTAAGAGTATAAACTGCCACAATGATTTCAATCGTCCTGTGCAAAAAAGATACAATCTAATTTTCAGATTATACGACGTTGCGAGAAGATTCCATCAGCAATATGAAACTTAAACCTCAAATAATTTTTATAGCTTGTGACTTAATTTACTAAATCCCGGAGTAATCACTTTTGAAAAATAAACTTTAAGCTTGCTCCGACCGAATTAAGTTAGATGTCCATTTTTTTAAACTGAAACACCAAGTGTCATTTTTTTTGGGATACCTACTCAGATACATAATCAATTCTACTTAAGTTGGCGATTTTAAAAATTAAAACCGGAGCTATATAATCTCATCAACTTTCCTAATCAACTATAGTCATTGGATACCATAATTGACACAGAAGAAAAAATAACTAAACTTGAAATAAACTCATCAACGAAAACAAAATTTTTTAAGTAGATTCAAAGAGTAGTATTGAGAAATACGAAGAACAAGAGTAGAAAGATCACAAAAAATTACAGAAAAATACGCATAAATTTTACGTGATTCGAAGATGGATTTCCTACGTCCACGATCGTCGCAGAGAATTTTCACTATATTAATATTCAAAACCATCCTAAGTACATAACCGTTCTAAAGATAACATATATATGATGGAGTTAGGACAATCGCCCACAAAATAATAAAATTACGTATTAGATGATCATTCTCCGTCTACTATCTTCGACAAGTAGTGCCCAAGAGCCTAAACCAATCCGATGTGATAAGAGATGAATTAGGGGGTGTGGAATTGGGACCAAAGCAAAGAACATTTGTATGGTAAAAATGCATCTAAAGTTACCTTCTTCATGGGTGATGATGGGAGGCCACGACATGGCCTACACTCTTTCCCGACTCTCCAGGCGTGGGCAACAAAAACTGCTGCCATCTAATGTTCCTGCCCTCCGTGGCATGACCACACTAATAACAAAAGCACCATAAAAGCCACAACTTTATCAGCATGAGGAGGGGGGACACCAAGACCTGCAGGCAGACCATCAGCCTCATTAAAGTAATATCACATCATACTTGCACTCTGATACCATCACCCTCACACGTTATATAAAGAGGGACGCGTCCTTCCAACACCACCCTCCTGTGACACTCTCTAAACAGTGCTTCAGCTTTCACCTCTCTCCACATTCTGTCTTCATCTATTTAATCATTAGTTTCTCTGCCTTCTCTCCCCTCAGATTCCTGGTGTTTACTTCTTTGAGTGTGCCTAAGATGATGGAGGTAGACACATACCTTCTTGTGCATAAACTCTACTGGTCTCTCTCCTTTTTTGCTTAGAAGCAGTGGAGTTGAGTTCTGTTGTGAATGTGTGCAGGAGATGATGAGAAAGTATCAGCTGCCGGAGTTTGGGAGCTGGAATTACTACGACGAGATACCCATAACTCAGTACTTCAACTCCAGGGGCGCTGGTTTGTACAAAGCTCACTTCTTTGCAGAAGATGGCAAGGATCTCTTCCAGGTGCTGTCGCCATATAAATATAGTGGTCAAGCAAAGGTAAGAGCAGAATTCTAACTTGCATAATCTTTCTTCCTTTTTTTTTTCTTGTTTACTTTCTCGAAACAGAATCAGAATGTAATGTTGTTTTGTATGAAAAGGTTAAAAGAAGAGTAGTTGGGAAGCAAGTTGAGAAGCTGTACTACAAGGAGGGGAGCATCAAGAAGCCCAAGGCTGTTGATGAGGACTTGTACAAGATTCCCCCAGAGCTCATCTGCCAAATGCCAAAGAAGGTTAGCTTGTGTTAAATGCTGCATGCAGTTTTATAACCTTACTTGAAAAGTCTGCATGGACTTTGGATTTCTCATATTATTTTGACCCTTTTCTTACTGTGTTCACTGCAGCAGAAAAAAATGGGCTGGAGTTTACTGCCAGGATGTATGTCTATCAACTGCATTGCCTGAATGGAACTGAGCTACACAGCTGCCATCTCTTCAAGAAATTCGCTCTTTTTATGTTTGTATTATGTACTCTTTTTTTTTCTTGTGGTGTGGCTAGTGGCGATGAGATGTATAAGAAGATAACTTGTATGTACTCATATGCAAAATGAAAATGCCTATCAGATGGCCTCCAAATACTATGAAATCAATGGCATAACACATCTGTTGTTAAGACTTCTGAGCACTTGACATATCATCCACTTGTTCCTACCAATTTTAAATCAGGATATTGTACTAAAAAACTAAGAGCAGTGCATCAGAATCAACTTACACTTCTGAGAAAATTGTAATCCACAAATATCATTGAAATCAATCTAACATGTGCATCCATCAACCAGTGCACCTTATACCATTAAGTGGTAGAGGAGGCGTCCTCTTTCCGCACTATGTGGACTTTCCTATCATGAGCCATAAATTTGTTCTTGCTACACTATTTTATGTCAGTTCTTGCTGGTTATTTAAACGTCACTAAAACCCGTAGTTGCGGTGTTGGTCATGCATGGTTTGTGAGACCATCTTTCCTACTTAATGTACTACTGCTTTATGGTCTGGCATTTGATAAATTGGATTTGTCTCGAGATTCTATCAAATCTATCATCACTTGGGATCTTTGAGAGACCAGTGTCATTTTTAGCAGTCAGGTGCTAAGATTAGACCAAAATGTTGCTTGAAATGTGGTACAGACCTTTTCTCTGAAGTGTTAGCACTTGTCAAGCCATCGACTCCTTCGACAAGTCAATAAAAGCAAAGGGGACTCACAGCTGTAAGCAGATTCCTCCTTTACCAGTGGGGCTTGAAATAGCTGAACTTTATGAAGTAAGACATATTAGGGACAGGAGACAAAAGGAAAAGGAAAGAGTATGTAGAGATTGCTGAGCATGGACAGTATATAAAGTTCTCATGAAACTTAAAGGTAGGCAGATGATGTCCTCCAAGAAAAGTATGACATATATACTGCATATAATGTGACATTAATGGGCAGTCCACCAGGTGAAATTTAAATTTCTTTATATTTTTTTGCCACCAGAAAAATGCAACAAAGAACTATGTAAGAGTATATGAGAAAAAAAAAACAATCCAAGGCTCCAAACACAGGGAAACTTTTATGTGTTATATATATTGGAACATTATAAAGAAAAAACTAATTAAAGTCTCCTAAAAATAAGTGTTGTCATATTTTTACGCTGAAGGTCATTATTGAAAAAATATTTTTGTTGCAACTAAAGAAACAAAACTCTAGTAAGATAATCGTATTGGATACTTGATAGTGATCAGTCATTCATGTTAGATATCCATGTTTGGATAATTTCAAAAATTCCTTAATTATTACAAGCTTCTTTTGATAAGGGTCAGAATGATATGCATGCATGTACTTTACGTAGAACCTTTTTATTATATACCATCCTGTCCAACAACTCCCGAGAGCATCCAGTTCTTTTTGTCTCCTGTGCATGCATGAAAGAATTTGAGATATAAAATTTAAATTTGTTTTAAATGTTTTAAGTAGCTGGACGTGGACGTCTTGAACTTTAGGTAAACTTTAGCACCTCTTAGCAAGAATAATAAGAATTGTGGTTATATATATATATATATATATATATATATATATAAGTGTGTATATCACCAATGCTTTAATAAAGCTACAAAGTACAAAGTTCAATGTATTTAAAAGAAAAGAAAATTAAAGATGAAAGCTAATTTCACTAACACATGAACAGCACGCAAAAACGAGAGTGAAAGGAAGGATGAAAGCTACTTTGGAGAACCTACAGAAATGCTTTAATTAACTTTGAGTTTGCCATGAACAAACTTCCATCATTGATCTCGTCAAAAGAATAATTCACTCAAAAGAAGCAAAAGTCGGAGAAACTTTAGCTAAGAAAAAAGGGCAAAACAATTTCACGCAAAAAAACACATTTGTTAGAGATAAATAAAGTGATTTCAATTATCTTGATGATTTTTTTAAATATGAAATAAATTGATAGACCAAAATTGACTAAAAATAGACGAAATTTGAAAAATAAATTATGAGAAATTACGTTTCCCTCACGAAACCTCGTCATTTATATATATCTGAAATATTTTGTATATTAAAAGCCATATGCTAAATATACAAAAATAAATTATCTTTTACAAACCATTTTGTTAAGTGTTTTCATCAAAATAAATAAAGCCCAAGTGTCATCAAGAATACTTGGTATATATATATATATATATATCCCTATGAATTCCATATCACCCAAAAGCTTTGGATGCCGAAATTAGGATTAAAACTTATCTTAGTTCCAATTAATTTTGCAAAACACAAGGCTTGAAAAGCAAGAACTATTATAGGTTCCAACGAGAGAACTATTTTTTTTTCTTTTGCTGATGATCTCTTCTTCTTTACCTTTAACAATATTTTTATAAATAAAAACACTAGCAATTAAAATTAAAAAAAATTAATTAATTAATTTATATTATTATAATTTTAGTAATTATATATCATTATTTATATTAGTTGATCCTGTTTTTTGAAATTTTTATCTGGACTGTCCCTTTCTCTTTTTTTGGGTCTAGATTGCCCCTTTTCTTACAACAAAAATGTGTTTGTTAACCTCTTCGAGTGATAAAGATCCATTTGTGTTAATTTCTACCTAATCAATCAGGAAGTAAAGATGCATTGTAATCCAAAATACTTTGTGCAATGAGTTCCCTCAGCATATAAATTGAGTATAATTTCCAATTAATATTCTTACGAGAACACATACGATTAATGAGTAAATGGATATCAAGTAAACGATAACCTAAATGTTTTCCTTTATTCTATTTTTTTTTTCTTTCGGACATTCAGAATATAAAAGTTTGAACTAATACGAATAAGAAAATCATTCCACAATTGAATAGCAAACTTCTGTTTTTAGTGAGATTTCTTATGTTTTGTTTTCTATTTCTCATCTAACTTTTTCATATATTAGGCAAATAGATAAACAGAGACTTGGAAAACATGTTGGCCATGGTTTAGACATCACCTTTCACATTAAAAATCACCAAATTTAAATCTTCTAAACTTTAACTTTTTCTCTCTCACACAATAATGACAAAATAGAAAACAAAATTTGTTGAAACAGAGGGCAACAGAAGAACTAGTGCGAATGTCAAAAAAATATGTCGCATGGTATTTGGATTGTTCACTATACTTCTATTACACCACCATGTCAAGTTTCCAGAATAATACATTTACAAAAAGTCAGCAGATCATATAAAGGAGGAGAGAGAAATCACATCAGTACAAGAATGACTATTCAAACAATGGTAACAATGGTTTACCGTAACTCAAACCTAAGCAAAAGTGTTATTTGACAACTGATTCAACATTGCAATATACACTTTTGGTAAATAGTAAACTGACTAAAGGTACTAATACAGGGCCTGAAAAGGCTGGAAAGAATTGAAAACTATAGATTTCCTCAACTAGCATAAAGACTTAGATTATGCACAGCTGGATATGTACAAAAAGAATATCAGAGTAGGAAGTGTAATGGTGTTTGATCAAAAGAATGAAACACTTGAATGGTTGTAAGTCTAAGCCTTTTCACAATGAGGAATCAACTGCAAAGTCATCAATGTATAGAGGGTCATATCATGGGCAATGCATGTGACATATATCTTGGACTACCTCTGAAGAGCTACTGATGTTGCCAATATCAGACCTATGCAAATGGCTTGATTGATTTTTTCTGGAAGGTTTTTTTGTGTCATTGGATGAGAAACAATGGCGGATGTGGACTCGGTGATTTTTGCTCTCTGTTGAGTCAGTTCCAGTTATATTGACTAATAGTACCACTTCCTTGTCTCTTGTATCTTCACACCACCAGTTATGTGGAATTCCATCAACAAATTCTTCTTGAGTATAGAATTCCTCATGATGCACAGAGACTTCTATTGTTTGTCCAGGCTTGATAATACCAACTGCTGGATGAACCTACCAAACAAAAGTAATGACAAATAACAATAATGCATAAAGGGTACATTTAATGTATCAAACTAGAAAGATTGATATAAACAGGTGACATAAAAAAGCTGGAGGAAGTATCTTCATGTTACATCAGACTGATTATATGACATTTTTTAGCATGGATTATATGACTATTTATAAGGTATACATCAATGAGGAAAATTCCACATAAAAAACATTTGGACCAGTAAGTTCAAGATGACTATTATGTTTCTTTACACAGTTCATGCAATAGCACGTGTAACAGTTGGATCTATGATGCACTTGACACTTTAAATCATGCCAGCTCAGAGCTTTCTATTATGCTATAGTTGATATCATACTTAGCATGCTACAACCTTATCCTAATAATAACCAGCATCACATCTAGAGAAATGCATTAAATAAATAAAGGAAAATAAAATTAAAGAAACACTTACTAATCATAGAGGAGTTGAAAATTGCAAGAAATCATATCCTTCAAAGGTCATTATCCAAGCCAAAAGCAAAACGGTAAGGTTTGGGCACAATCAGAAATCATTCCACCTGATATATTTCCATAATCTATACCCTTGTTCTTTATTACTAAATGTTTTGTATTCAATGGTAGGAAACACCCAAAACTCAGTGTCCCTAAATGCCATTTGTTTTTATAGTAAGGTCTTATTACATCCTTCAACTATCACAATGACCTTCCTTCTCAGACTGTTACTTTCTATTAACTTAGCTGCTTTTATCCTTTAATTAGTTAAATCAGTTTGATAGATCAATGACATCCTAATAACAAATAGCATGGTGACCAATCACATATTTAGATATGTGATTTAAAGCTGCACTTTCTCAGATCTATTTATCAGAAACCAAAACATACCTCAAGCCATAAAGGAAAACCAAAACAAGGTCTTGCATAAAGATTAGATGCACTGTCATCCTCCCTGATTGTGGACTGTCCTTCAGAAATGATTCGAAATGTAGCTTGGTACTTTTCACATTTATTTGTGATTCGCAGAACAGAGGTTTCTTGATTTTGCAGGATGATATTGTTTGTGCTAATAACTGTTTCCGGGACAGTACACGATTCTTCAATCAAGGACCTTATTTTCTCATTGGACACAATTATGTCTCCAAATTCTTGCCTCCTTACCAACTCGTCTACATGTGATACTTCCACAGTGAATTTGCACCTTACTGGTTTGTGATCACTATCAGTTACATCCATGCAGGCTTCATACCTAGCAGATGTAGATCCATCATTAAGTAGCAAGGATAAGTAAAAGAAGATTTGTAGTTGCAAAAAGCATTCTTAAACATTCGATGAGATATATACTTTAAAAGTCTTACAGTATAATTGAAGCAACCACAGGACAATCAAGTGAGCATTCGGCGACTGAAATTGAACGGCTATCGCGATACAATATTCTGTCACACCAAGCAGGAATTCTCTTCTTCTCACCAGAATCATATCCTAAGAGAGAAATTTACACTTAGATCTTGCCTTGTTGCGTACATTTCAGAAAGGAAATATTCAGATATCATTAGTTTCCAGATTAAAAAATAATAATAGTACCCATGCTAAATAAAGAGGAGCTAAAAGCATACCAGACAAGCCTGGTTGATGCCGCTCAAACTTGTATGTAGGTGGAAATTTTATTTGCCCTTCACGCATTCCTTGGAAAACTTTGCCTGCTTTCATTTCAGCTCTGAGCTGGTCCTTTTCTCTAAGCCAATCAAAACATCTTTGAGATACCATGTCCCTAGCTTCATCATAAGTAATTCCATAAAGGCGATAATTGAAGTCACCGAGAAAAATAGTCATATCAGCTTCTGACAACTCAGGACGCCCATCATCTTGTTGAGATCCAACAACCTGCCAAAGCCACAATTCGTTGAACTATTATAAGCTTAAGTGCAATTTAAGATGCTTTAATTTAAAGAACCAAATACAAATTACATACATTCACCCCACGCCGCAACTGGACAGATGTAGCACCAGCTGCATAACAATCACAAACATGGACATTATTTTGAAGCTACGTCTTTACATATAACTTCGGGAATAGCATCTTAACAATGTGCACATGGAGAGGTCCACCATACCTGATGTTCCATGAGGTCCAATGGTTGGTCGGCTGAAAGACATTGTCCGGTAAACATGATCAAAGTCAGCATTTCTCCGGCTAACTGCTTCCAAATGTGCAGCAAAATGACAGTTCACAAAAGATATTACTCGATCATAAATTCTCATTCTCAATCCTACAGCACCCTGTAAAGAATATTTTGTCAGGAATAAAAAACTGTCCACAATACATGAAGATGGATATGGGTTACAAGTGTATGCAAATTGCTAAACATGGTGAGCAGATAAAGTGTCCTAGAAACCTTTATATATTCGCCTAAGTCTAATAAGGAGAGATGTATCTAGTGAGCCAATTATGTGAAAGTCTCAACATTTTGGCTGGCTTGTTTCTTTGGCCTAGTGAAGTTGAGAAGCTAATTTTTTGGCAAATCAGCTTGTTCCAAGTCCCTTTACATAGATATGGCCCACTTTGGATTCTTGATGCTCCAAGCAGAAATCATAGTTGCTACATTTTACTTTTCATCTTTAACAAGTCTTCTGCCTCCGTTCTTAAGGAAGTGTAACAATTTTTAGGTAGAAAATGTTTCTTCCATCACTAATTGGAGGTGGTTTTAATCTCAGTGGATGCTTCCACCTGTAAATTTCTTGCAATTTACTTTCCCTAGTAAATCTGGTGGGAACACTTTCTCCAGAAACTAACAAAAAAACACTTTTGCTGAGCGATCAGCAAACCAACTTCCAATGCATTTCTCCACAGAATGTATATGACGGGTTTTCACCCAACAACTATCGTATCAGTTTATTTCGCTAACAATTTGTTAGATCAATTTCAGCGTGTTAGATCCATATTCACAATAGTACATAAAGAGTATGTAAACATTAAGTTAATGAACATTAAGATCTTGCACCTGAAAATATATAACAGAATACCCAGCTTAACTTTCACAAGAATGAAAAGAAATAACCGGTAATTTCTGGTTTTTCTTCTTTTAGAATGGTTTTGTTATGATAAGAAATATAGGGTAGAACATTACTTTCTTTTGAGATGGATGGTTAAATATCATTTGTCAGAGCTCTTCAAATGAAGCACATACATTAGAACCTTATCAGGGCAGGAATTCTATGCTCTGCAACAAGGTAAATTGAAACCTATGCACAGGTTGTTATATAAAATTTTAATCCAAGTAGACAGTCCAGTAAATAAAAATATTGTAAAGCACAAGAAATTATCAGTAAAATGTACAAAAGCAAAAGGCCTTCACAAGTACCTTGTTACCAATTGCACGTCCAAATCCACAAGGCACTGCTGCAGCATCAACATCACCAATATGTTGCCGAATGTTCTTCCTAGACCTTGGAGACCAAACAAATTGTACATGATGGATTTGTAATGGAAGTGAAAGACAACGGGAATCACATAAATGCACCTAAATGTCTCTGTTTAGCATGTGTTTCAATACAATAGATATGCCATTAATAAAAAAATACATACCATACAGCAATAAGCAATCCTGCTAGCTGCCTTGAACCCACGCGATGAAAGGATGTTCCTTCGTCTAAGGTCTTGCCAATACTGTCTAACCACCATTGACCATTAGCACTCCCCTCAAGTCCTACCTAAATTGTTGCAACTAAAAATAAGTACGAAAGCTTATAAGTTATAAACTTAAGATTTTATATTGAAATAAGCTACAAGAACATCCAAAATAAAAGAACAACTGGTAGGTTATTCCATGAATATCATAAACATCAATTAATTATATATGTAAAAAATAGTGTAATTTATTTTGTTAGCATGCACATGATTATGATATCGTACCAAAGAAGTTCATTAATGCAGGTAATGTTCTTCTAGATAAATGTTCTTGATATATCCTTGGGCTAAAATGATGTAACATAAGCACAAACTTAAATCCAGATGGCTTCGCATGGCAAAATTATTTTATATTTGTTATTATAACACATAACATAGAACAATTTATGCTGAAATGTCTTTCAAAGAAAACGTTAAACATCCTAGGACAATGCGAACCCAACCATTTGATTAAACGAGAACATAATTAATGTTTTTCTTGACATAGAAAGAGTTCATACTATCCTGCCGAAAAAAAAATTTATACTAAAACGTAAAAATGTCACAGAAGACAAAGACAACCTTTGATCAGCTGTTGAATACAACCAAGCCAAAGAGATAAAGAGAGAAAACCATATATTTCTGAGACACAACATTGGCTTCGGAATACTTATTCTCTAATTCCTGGTGCTTAATATTTGCTCCGTTGTCTGGTATTGTATCTATCAAATTCAAACAGGAAAATGAAATCGCAATGTCATGCTAGATGCAAATATTCGTTTAGTTAAGTTGACCTTTTATCATGAACACCAAATTAGTTACATAAAGACATTAGATGTTGTTTGTTGTTGTTCAAAAGAAAGGACGGAATGAGTTGTGCAAGCAACAGGGCTGAGTAATTTTCTTCTGAAGTAAGGTATACATTGCGAAAATAGTGACTAATAGTATAACAGCAACAAGATGCAATGTGTCTGTACTGAGTATATAGAAAAATCAGGAAAATAGATTCTAACATCGAAAATATAATGAAAACAGAAAGAAGAGCCATTGCAGATTCGCAGTGAAATGTCCCAAAAGGTAAGCTCAGTATCCACCTTCATAAAACAATAATAAATTATGGGATAGACTTCTACTTCATGCAACATGTTAAATTCGTAAAAGAATAGATGAGTTCTGAGTATCCTACTGTTTCCTTAGCAGCAGCCATAGCAAGAAATCCAGCCCCCATTTCAACCTCTTGCAACCCAACAACAACCAGCCCAACCTCGGATGCTGCACTACCCAACCATGATATGAGTGAATCAGGTGATGCTCTTTGCTGTCCAACATTCCATGTTCCAGCCAAGATTTTGATTTTTTTTTGTTTTGTATATGACAACTGCTTATTTGACAACTCCATTCTTAGTATGTCATCAAGAGGTCCTGGAGATTTTAAGTACCACCCTCGGATGCCACCATGCTTAGCGAGAGTGAATATGTAAGAACCCCCAACAGTCATTTTAATAACTGGACTACTATGAGCAGTCCATCC